>JAMJFZ010001453.1:0-103168 GCA_026225945.1 Cricetomys ansorgei
GAATAGCATCTGACATGTTCTTTTCTTCAGCTTTGCAGACTAAAGTAACGGTGGGCGTCTGCAGGCATTTTACCTTGCTCCATGCCAAACTGATTGCTCTCTGTACCTAGAACAGACCACCACCATAAAGCTTCCATGCGTCATGTGCAAGATTCCTCATTAAAGAATTTTTCATCTTCCCCATATTGGAAACCATGCTTCCTGTTTCTTAGGCTGTCTGTATTCTAACCTTGCTCCCTTATCTCTAAGTAGCATGTCTTGCTGTAATTTCTCAGTCCTTCAATAAGACCTTCCCTTCTCTTTGAAACTAAGAAAAATCTTCCTTTTGCTATAGTGATACTGTGATGTTTAGTGTTGATTGTCTCCTTAATAAGCTCTAGAATACCCAAGGAGACATGCTTTGGGGAACACCCATGAGGGGTTACATAGGCTAGATTAGCCTCTTAGGAATTGTCTTAGTTAGACTGACCAATTTGAGAAGGCCAATCCACTATGGGTGGCACAGTTCCCTAGGTTGGGATCTTGGACTGTGAATAAAGGATAATGTGAGCTGAGCACAGGCATCCATTCATCATAGCCTGTTTTCTGACCATGATGCAATGCGACCAACTATTTCAAGCTCCTGCCGCTTTGACTTCCCTACCTTGCTGGACTTTGCAATGTGGCTCCAGAATCCTTGGAGCCATTTGATGAGTCTGGGAGCATAAGCATCAGCCTTTGGTATGAATAAGGACATCCTATGTGTCATTTCTACACTCTTGGCTATGCCCTGTACTTCTCATGCAGGAACCTTCTAGGGCAGGCATCTATTGTCTGAAAAATAGCCATGAGTCATTTCTCTTTATTGTATTCATTTTTAAGCTGGTTAGATGTTCTATGAGTCATTCTTGATCCCATCAGATATTCCATGGAGTTAAGTTATATTGCTTCTCAGATTTGTAAACTGTCAGCTGATCACTCCCTATCGTTAAATCTGTTCTGTTGTTAGCATATACCCATCTACTCTCTCTATTCCACAATTATTATCACTATTAAACTATTGTCTCATGGTTTCCAAGACTTTATAGGAGATAAGAGTTAGAGATATGTCCATATATATAAATTATAAAATGTGTTCTCCTTCAGAAAATGTATACTCCCAGTAGTATGTAGCTTAGAAACCTAAGGTTCTGAGAGCGAACCAACATCTTATGGAGTACATATTCTTGCTCATGGTTATTAAAGAGTCTATACCAACCCTATACCATTCTATACCAGTGCAATCTGTAACTACACCCATTACCAAATCAGTCCATTCTTGTGGATTATTTTTTAAGTAACTTACATACTTACTTGGTATATGAACTGATGAACTACATTTTCATTGTTTTACCAGCTATCTATAAAAGAAACAAAGTCAAAATTAAAGTACTAAATTTGGAAAGTATATGTAAAAAATGAATGCCACAGTTTGAATGTTGGCTAACTACGGTAAGGAACATCAGACTTACATCCTGGAATTAGTTATCAATGATGTTTTTAGCTTTATTAATCATGCCACTTCTGAATCAGTCCTGATTGTAACTGTAGTTCCAGGACCAGCTTGGGCCAGTTTCTTGTGCCTTTCCCTTTGCTGTTTTCTCCTATTGCATGTCCTTTTTTTACCGTGGTCTATTACTTTTCCTCTTGTTCTTACAATATCTATCTGAAATAACTTAAGAGGGGAAGCATTTATTTGACTCACAGTTTCCAGTAATACAATCTGCCACAGTAGGGAAAAAATGGCAGATGAAGTGTCTTGGTCCATGATGTTTGGTGATTGGCTTGAGACGTTCACATTTTAGTACATCAGGAAACAGAGACCATTAGCTGATAGTGAACATGAACTATCATCTTCAAAGTCTGTGTCCAGTGATACAATTTCTCCAGCCATGCCTCCCACCTTAATGGTATAAAACCTATAAAAACAGTCCTGCCAGTGAGGAAGCAAGTGTTTAAACACATGATCCTGTGTGAATAAAACATCACATTCAAACCAGAATTTCATAAAACCTTCCTCCAGTGTTCTCCGCGAGAGGGATATGAGATCTGATATGACTGCAATATAGTAATCTAATGTATTTCCTCCCTCAGTTGTATTTCCATTTCAAGAAATAACACAAAATAATGAAAATGTAGAGAAAGTTCTCTAAGACAAGCACCTACAATTGTTGCCTCGATCTTCTCCATCCATAACCCTATTTCCTACATACACATCTCACTGTTTCTCATCCATAGGAAAAATTTCATTTTCATTGGTGAACTGGAAAACCCACCACTTCTATTTTTCTTTGACTGTTTTTCTCCTACATCTACTTTGCAACAAGCCTTTTATCTTTTCCTCCCTAATTATTCCACACCCTATACAACTTCTGGGGAGAAACAAGATCAGAGGACAATTCCAATATGAATATATCATAGAAACAAAGTATAAAAGAACGCAGTGAGATGTTCTTCCCTATGGGAAGGGAATTGCCTGTGGGCAGCTTTGGTTCCATGGCCTCTACTACCCTCAAATTCTTTGCTCCCTTTGAAAATTTCTAGGTTATACTTATTAAAATATTTAGTGTTCCCAATGCAATATTCATTTCTAATATTTTGAAAACCTGATCTCCATTCCTATTGATATTTCAAAGCACAACACTCTGGTTTTCCATATAATACCTGAATAATTCCTCCATTGTAGACACTTTAACATTCTGTCTGTGTATAATTAAGAGTGGACAAGAACCCCTTAGCTGGGCTTAGCCAGAGGTCTTTGTAAATGTTGTGATTTGTTTATCTGCATGATTACTGTTATGTTTGCAATTATTTCAAACTTGTTAGTTTTTACTGTTAGGGTTAGGAGGACAATAGCTAGCTACTTAAAGAACAAATCAAAAGAAGTTACATTTGTTATTAAAGTCACTGACATTTTCTCTGTCCCATTTCAAGCTCTGAGCAGAAACCCCATGAGGCATATGAAAGTACCACCATGGTCCCACACTGCATTATTCAGATCACCATTGTAATGCACCAGAGAGAATTAGTCAGTTTCCCTCAGCTCTGCAGACATGGCCTTAGTTACCCTTCTCTAATCTCCATTTTACAGTGGTGCAGGTAAAGAAAGGAAGAAAGCAACATTCAAAATCGTGTCAGCACACCAAGGCTTTCTAATGTCCTTACGTTAGGATGTTTTAATACAATGCGAGTCTATTTTAAAGGTCCCTGATTATAATTCTCTTGTTTTAAAAGAGATATTAATTTTGTGTGCGTCACAGTGGGAGATAATTTAATGCAAAAATTATTCCTAAAACACACAAAAAAATTATAGAAGTTACGTAAGTATGTCAAAATCAAGTTTCCTTTAACAAAATTGCAAAAGAAGCCACTCATTTAAGCATTTCAAAACTGTACAACAAAAAAGTATTCTTGGGACTGAAGAGACTGCTCAATGGTTAACAGCATATACTGCTCCTCCGGAGGACCCTTGTTTGATGTTCACTGCCTATATGGCAACTCACAGCTGCCTGTAACCGAGTCCCAGGGGCTCTGCTGGCAACATCTTACCTCCACAGGTATTGCACACATGTGGCCCGAAGACAAACAGGCAGGCACACCTCCACGCCCAAAATCAAAATGAAATTAAATTGTTACCTTTGAAAGAACTATAACTCTTCTACCATTTGTTTCTCTTTAGCTTTGAAGCCAAAAGCAACTTTGAATCAAAATCAATCATCTATTCTTAGTTTCTCTTTGATGTTATTTAATAGTACTATGCATTTTAAAAGTTGGGGAAAATGTAAAGTCATAAATATTCTTGGAAATCAGTTTGTTTTGACTTAATCTTTAAGTCAGTACTTAGACTTCCTAGTAACAGTACCAAGTCTTAAACTGGCCTAGATCCAACTATTTTTGTTATGAAGATGGATGCCCCTGAAATTGACACATGTATCCTTACCATTATGTCTTTTTGATGCATAGGCCACTTGATCGGTATGAAGTGACCTTCTTCATGTCTTCTGATTAGTTTTGGTTTGAGATATATTTTACTGAGTGTTAGAAAGAGAACCTCTGTTTGATTCCTGGTTCCATTTCTTGGGATAACATTGGCGCCCTTTCCTATTCAAGTAGTCCCTATCTTTTATGGTGAAGTATGCTTCCTATAGAAAATTATAGATCCTGGTTTTCATTCAGTCTTCTAGTCTGTCTTTTTATTGGAGAATTGAGACCATTGATGTCCAAATTATTGTTGTAAGATGTTTACTGAGTTTTGTTATTTTGTTGGTTTTATGATGTTTACTTTCTTAGTCTTCCTTTGTTTAATCATTTACTAAATTATTGTTATTTTTTTTCTCTCTTACCTCTTGAATATGCTTAGCCTTTTCTTTGGTCTAGAGTATTCTTTCCAGTATACTCTGTGGGGATGACTTGGTGGTCATGAATTCCTTTAACCTGCTTTTAACTTGAAAAGTTTTTCTTTTGCCCCTGATTATGACTGGTAGTTTTGTTAGGCATAGTATTTGAGCTGGTACCTGTAATCTCTCAGAACTTTTAGTGCATCAGGAGAGCACTTCTGGCTTTTAAAGTGTGCATTTAAAAACTTAGCTGTTGACAATGAGCCTGCCTGCCATTATACATGATTTGGTCTCCTTTGCAACTTTCAGTATCCTTCTTTGTTCTGGACATTTAGTATGTTGACTATTGTGTGGCCTGGGGAGTTTCATTTCTGGTCCTGTCTATTTTGTGTTCTTTCTGCCTCTTGCATCTTAATATATATCTTGTTCTTTAGATTTGGAAAGTTTCCTTACATGATCTTATTGAAACTATTTTCTCTGTCTTTGACCTGAGCTGCTGGTCCTTCTTCTATAACTATCGTTCATAGGTTTGTTTTGTATAGTATTCCCCAGTTCTTGTACTTATCATTTTGTTTCATTGAGTGAGCCAATCCTTCTACCGTGTCTTTCAAGCTCGGGTGTTTCCTCTTGACCTATCCTGTTTGTGAGGCTTTCTGTTAAGCTTTTTATTTAGCTTCCTGAAGTTTTCATTTCAAGTTTTATTTCAGTTTAAATTTTCTTCCAAATTCTCTCTTTATCAAATTCTATTTTCATGTCTTGCAGTGTTTTCTTTATTTTATTAAGCTGTTTGTGTTTTCCTGATCTTTATTCTCCTTTTGTTCATGTCTTCTTTGAGTTCTTTGGTCATGTTTATAATTTCTATATGTAGATCATCATTGTTTTCTTTTCTCAGGAAACATGACTTTGGGAGTCCTAAGTTTTGGAGGATATACATTGTCTTGGTTTGTCATGTTGTTTATGTTTTTGCAATGGGACTTAGACATCTGGAATTAGGTTCTTGGTGGTATCCTTTGGTGTGGGTATCTGTCTTACTTTTGTTGGGTGGCTATCCAGATTTCTGCTGTTGCTTCAACTTGTCAGATTCTAGACCAGACGAATGGTCAATCTCATGATAACTCAATGCTGATGTGCAATTGGGGTATCAGAAATGGGTCAATGGGTCGAGCTTAGCTATGGCTAGAAGTATCTGTGCAGCATAGTAACAAATGTGGAGGAACACTTGGAAGAAGTTTTTGTTATTTTAGTTCCTTTAAAAATCCAAAATGATGTATGGATTAAGTTTGTGTTCCCACCCCAGGTGTGGTAGATGTTTATGAGTTATATTTGGAATGCTTGATGCAGATGGCTATAATTTGATTAGGTGCAGTCATTCTGGCACCTGTAGCTTGTCTTTGGGATTGCATGTTGCATGGGTTTATAGGAACTTTTTGCTTAGGGCATAAAAGGTCTGAAGCCCTTAGAGTCGGGGTGGGCGTTGGTTGGTGGTTTGTTGTTTGGGTTGCTGTTGTTAGTTAGTGTGATAATCCCTAAAAAAACAAAGGTTGGAGAGATTTGATCTTAGGATAGCCTAAAATGTGGCTGTGAAAGTTTCTGTCTTTCTCTCTTTCTATATTAAGTCTTCTTGTAAAAGCAGTGAAGATTTCTATCTTTCCTTTCTCCTTCCCTAAATTGAGAGTAAAAGTGTACAATCAAGCTACAAACAAGCACTCCATTGAGTTTGTAGTTTCTCTTTGCATATGCTCAGAACTCTATGGAAGGTTGATCAACTCTGCAGGTTGTCCTCAGGCAGCAGAGACTATGGTCACAGTGCTGCTGGGGCTTTGTGTGGTTTTTCTGGTAGTCAAGGCTGAAATGTGAAAGCTTTGCCTCACATATAATTCTCATTGTTATCTTGCTCTTTCTTTCCTCCCCCCCTCTCTATATATATATTACTAAATTAATTTAATAATATTTTAATTAATTAAATAGTAGCAAGCAAAATGGCAGGCATGATATTTTGAGATTCTATCAGACATTTGGCTGAGAGACTGAGATGTTTCTTGCATTATAAAATGTCTATGTTCATCATCCACTTATCCTATGGATGAATGTTTTAGAATTTTAACATGTTTCTTTAAGTTTATGTAATTGTAACCTTATTAGCTTAAGTTATATTATAAGTGGACACTATATTTTGGGCACTAGGGACATTATGTATTATGTATAGATCTGACTGTGTGGTGCTTATATTGTTATAAATATGTAAAAAATTATTACAAATAATTTAGAATAATTAGATAGTTCCTATCTGGAACCTTGAACCAGTAAAAGGAGAAAAACTGAAAAACTATCAACATAAATAATTGTTCTATGTGTAACTTTGAACCAGCAATCCCTAAAGTCAGTAACCACTTTTATAGATCTGCAAATTCTAAAACACGTATTTAATTTTTAAATGAATTCTATTCTTTAAAAATGCATGCTTTAATAATAAAAAAAAACTTATCCTCATTCTTAGCCACACTATTTTAGCCACATATTCTTAGCCACAGATTTCATGTTTAGTAAACGTAATAGTTTTCTTACCATATTATTAAAACATAAAATTTATAACATAATGCAGTATAATATCCAATGATATTTCCCAAAGCAAAAGCAGTACACACTTCAAGAAAATATGGCTTCCCAAACTGTATTCTCAATTTAATATTTTCTTTCATGAAATACCAATTGTGACTAATACAGTTCACACATTTTCAAAATCAAAGGACTTATCTTAATTCCAGGAAGGCTGTAGCAGTGAACTTCATTTGAAAACACAAATGCAATTTGGTAGTAAATTATTAAACTGGATCCTAATCAGTTCTTTGCTAATAGTTTATTCATGGCGAGCAGAGTATTTTTCATTCTCTACATCTGTCCTTCAGGCACTCTCCTTCTTTTATCCTTCTAACTAGAACAGACTTAATATTTAATCAGCAATTACTATGTTTTATATCTTTTTCCTAAGAGAATACCATCCCAAGACATTCTCAAGTGACCCTCATCCCTGACTCTACATGTTCTAGTGCAGCCCTGCCTTCTCTGAGTCCATTGTCCGCATCAGCCCTGCAAAACCTGTACCTAGCGATGGACATGTGCTCACTGAGTGGTGAGCGAAAGAGATTAGTAATTGAACCACTTCATCCTGCAGATGAAAACATGGAAGCTTATGTTTCTGACAGTCACAATTGCACATCTGAGTAACATTTAAATTAGATTGTAAATATTTACAGGACCACTCCCCCAAATAGTACTCTGAATGATCCCTAGAAACATTTCATGTCACTGTCTATACTTCAATCAGCTTGAGAAACCGTTTGGGTTATGTTACCTGTCCTATCAATATCTTCCTTACAACCCTCATTCTAAATAAAAGCAACATTAAGAGAGCCCAACCCGACGTTGAGCCAACACTGTATTCTGGATACTGTGCTTCGTGAACATAACTTCATACAATATAGGTCTTCTTGCCAATCATCCTTTTTATAGGTAAGGCAACTAACTCACAGGCTTGCCATGAGCCTGATGTGAAAAGGAAGTGCGAAGATGGAACCCAGCTCGTGTCAGTCTGTAGACCTCACCCTTGTCACACCATCGTAATGTTATTCTTTGTGCCAGAGGTATGCAGCGCAGTGTAGATGTGTCAGACACAGTTCATAGCTCCAGCAGGATTTCAGTCACATTCAAACAGCAGAAGTGGAAACACGTATGCTCCAGGTTGGAGTAACTTTTGGCTATTGTGGCAAACCAAAACAACGTCCATGGAGAAAGACTGAGGATCACTGGCGTCCATGTTAACTGGGCTGCACAGGGAACTCCAGGAAAGGCAGTGCACATTGTTTTTCATACACAGTAGAGTCTTGGGAATAGAGAGTAGAATAAATAAATTTGACATGGTCTGCCCTTCTGGGACCTCCTGACAATCAGGAGAAAAGCACATAAAGGAAGATTCCAGGGGATTGGAGTAAGTAAGGGGATTGGACCTTGCCTGGCAAAAGCAGTACAGGCTGGATTTCTGTGAGAGCATAGAGTACAGGCAAAGAAGAGGTATGAACACGAAGAGTTCACACAATAAACAATTCTGGTAGGTTCCAGAAAACATAGCAAAGCCCTGCTTTCTAGATATTGAAGAATACAAGCAATTGAAGTTGACTTTGTAATTAGGTTCATATTGTGATGTAAAAGATGAACTGGGATTTAGCAGAAAGGGGAATTACAAAGATTTTTTTTTTAGTTCATTATAAACTTCAAACTTTGTTGAACTTCTTTACTCAAAGACTTGATCTTTCCCAGAATTCATGTAATTGTTCCAAGTTCTGAGCAAGTGAATGTCTCGACTCACAGCCCACTCTTGTAATGCGAGTTGTGGTCCTGTACATTAGCTTTGTAGACTCAATTCTTCACCTGGAACAGCTTCACACTGGCACCTGTAGACTTTGTGTTCTTATTGCAGGTGACATTGAGAGATTGCACGAAGTTTGCTATCCATCATGTTGAATGGTTTCACTTTACCAAAATGTAATTTCTGTTTCAAAAAGTCCAAATTTCATAAAGTCCGCCATTTCCATGCCTTACATTTGTAGCAAGAAATATCACCAAGATTAGTGTTTTTCTGAGGACCCAAAACTCTGAGCATTTTAAACCTAACACATAAGAATTGAATCAAATGATTTTATATGAAAATGGTCTCTATATGTTAATACATAGATATAGAACTTTGAAAAACACAGAAGCAGCGTCATTGATCCCTTACCTTCCGAGAAGTACTTTAATGAATGAATCAATTCCCCACAGGGCTTTTGTACTAAAAGAATTCTCCAGGACAGTAAGAAATAGTGATGTAAATGTACTATTTCTCGTGACTGGAGAAGGAATGGAAGAGCTCATGGTTTTTCTTATTTCTAGATTCGCTTGCTGCTTTAGCATCTCATCATATTTTCCCTATAGCACAGGAATCAGTCTTTGCTCCTGAACTTACCTCTGTTCTCATTCTCAAACACAATAGCTTCAACCAATGCTAGGCTTGTCAGTCTGGCCTTGGTAGCATAAGATAATTTTGACATTAGCTACTATGTCTAATCCTCTTAACCTGCTTCATTATGATGGCAGCATCCTCCTCTTCATTTTCTTCAAAAACTGTTTTCATGCAAGCAGAAAAATGCATTTGCATGTTCCTGGTATATCTAACAGGTGCCTCGGAAGTCTCACAAGATATCTCACTCATCATCCTGGTGATATTATTATTCTCTAGAGACATTGTTAAAGAATAAGATGTGAAAACCCAAGCGGATGAATCATTAACTAAAACAGTAGCTTCATGTAAAGCTAAAAGCTGATTTGTGAAAAAAGACAAGCTCAAACAAAACAAAAAACCAAAAACTTCTCTAGAAACCCTGGTGTTCAAAATTCCTATCGGTATGGCTTCCCCTCTTATTTCAGTCTTACACAAGCAGATCGGTGTGGAGACTTGGAATCAACACAAAAGGAAGTGTGAGAATCACATGAATGATGATGGCACCCTAAGTCTAATTTTTGCATTATATTTCTATCTGAGATCTGTTGTATAAAATTCCTTTCTACATTGCATAGTTTTTTTTTAAATCACCAACAGCTCTCCTACACATTTTTCTTTCTTCTAAGCTTCCAAGATTTTATGAATCACCAATTCTTATAATTTTCTTTTTTTTTTTAATACCAAAGGTGTCAAACAGATAGAAATGAGTTCTTCTTGCCTAGCAGGTCAATCTCTTAAATGCTAGTTTCTGTTTTTCTAAACTGATGCATGTGTCACTTGTAAAGTCTAACACTGAAGATAACGTGATTCCGCATCTATCCAGGTTTTATATGCACTTTTCAACGAGGCCCCAAAGAATTTCCAACATTTCTCAAAGGAGAGAACCTTATAAATCAACATTATGGAGTATGAGCAAGTAACTGTGCTTACTGTCAACATCTCAGAAAATGGTCTCCGAAATCAGCATGTAACTTAATATTTATAGCAGTTTGTAATCTCTGCTGGCAAAGAAGACACTACTTACTATAGATGTATATTTGTGAAACAGTGGCAGTTATGTCAAAATTTGCAGATTGAGGCTCAGTGACTTGGTAGAAAGTTCCAGAAATAGTAGAGGAACGTGCTTCTGAAGCACCCATTTTCTTTTTTAAAGATGCATGTGTGTATGTGTGTGGGGAGGGGGGAGAAGAGGGGGCAGAGAGGGTGGGGCGGGGGGGTAAGAGGCTGGGGAAAGATGCTGTGCCGGTACCTGTAGAAGTCAGATGAGGGTATTAGAGGGTGGTGTTACGAGCAGTTGTGAGCTACCCTACTTAGGTGCTGGGAGCCTAACTCAAGTTCTCTGAAAGAGCAGTTAGTGGTCTTAATCTATGAATCATTTTATTGAGACAGAAATATTGTCTAGGAGTCCCAGAGATTTCGAGCTGCAAAATGTTTCAAGAGATCCAAACTACAAATGAGAAGATATTTTTATCATATATAATACTCTTGTCCTGACCAATTATGCTGAAGGGTAATATAGTTGAATAATATTTTAAAAAGTCTTTCAGATATTTTTATTTCTTTCTTTGTGGTATATAAAATACTGGTGTACTTGACATGTTTGACAGTTCCACAGTTTTCTAAATTTTGAAATATACATATTTTAATAGTATTCTGTGTGTGTGTGTGTGTGTATATGCGTGTGTGTGTGTGTACATGTCTGTGTATCTTAAACAATTTAGACATGTTTCTGAGAAACCAACTACTTATCTTTTTTTACTTTCTTGATATGGTTTTGCTTTGTAGCTTAGGCTATATCCTCTAAGTTGGTCTTGAACTATATCCTCTTGCTTTGTATGCCTAAGTGCTCGGGGTTATGAACACCTTTCTGGGGCTCCTGGATCTCTTTAAGTCTTTGATAGCATCTCTATACTTAGTTTAATAAAAACAATTGCAAAAGCTAAAAGGACATCCCGCTCACTTTTGAAGCTCTATGCAATTTCATACCCACATATGTCAATCCAAAATCAGAGACAGATATAGTTACAAAGTTAGGTTTATTAACTTACTTAATTAAATATGCAAATTAAACTGTTTCATTTAAAAAGTAAATATTTATTTGTTGATTTTGTTGTAGTGGGATATTTAAACTTATTCTCAAATATTATAAAGCAACATGTACTTCTGTGCAGTAATAACCACTGCTGTATCTGGCAGTTAGCATCAATGCCAGAGGGTCACCTTCCTTAGCTGTTGGAACCAGTTTCCTGGGTGTGGATTCTTGAATGCAGAAAGAATGCTAGTTTGAGATCCTTTTGTTGAAAGCATATGATTGTATTAATGCTAATGAAGGAACTCCCTCAGACTAAGCACCACTGAAGGAATTCCTGGCCTTGAGTCCTGACTTAGCACATAAAGAGGTATCTGGCATCTGGTTGACAAGCTAAAGTTGGGGGTTGGTTCAATGTGGAAGCAATAAGGCCTTAGTATTGGTGAGCGATGCATTTTCTCAATGAAATACCTGGACGCAACATGCTCTGGGTCAGTCCATGAGAGGTAAGACCTTTTGCCTCAGCTGTCCAGGCTTGCATCTCAGAGAATTGTCTTTGTTTTTTTTTTTTTGAAACCTGCCGAAGATGTTATTTCTATCTACAGTTTGTATGCTGATTTAAAACAACAGAAAATTAATATTATTAATAGGTATCAGGCAGAAACTCAGAACTGACAATTTTATATATACAAATTTATATATAATATATTATATGCATAATTATTGTATATAAATATCATATATAATACATAAATATACCACATATGGTACAGGTGATGAATAAAGATAATTTAGAGGCCAGAATATAACTACTTACACAACCTGTTACCCTTAATTAATTTGCATTTTATTTATTCATTCTTTTGAGATAGGGTCGCACCGTGTAGCTTGAGCTGGCCTCAAGCTTACCGAACTCCACTTGCCTCTCCTTCCTGAGTGCTGGGCGTGACAGTATCCCCTCCCACTCTTGGCCATTGATTTGTGTTTAAAATTGGCCAACTTAACATTTCACATGATATTGCCCTGATGTGTTATCTAAGAAATGGATAAAAGCTGTAAGAAAGAAAATAAAAGGAAGGAGGTAAGCATACTGTACAGGTAAAGAAAAAGGCAAAATCACAGACTTTACCACAACCTAATGGACAAGGGTGTGGATACTGGGCTCGACGCTTAATTGCGTAGCCTTTTCTGTGCTGGAGAACACTCAAGCTACATGCTACAGCACACACCTGCATTCCAGAGCACAGGGTCTCTCTAAGAATTCATACAAGGAGTTCTATGGGCTGCCTTTGACCCAAGTGGTACAAAAATCCCTTTTCTACCCAGAAAGCACTCTGCCTCTAACAAAATCATGACCCTTTCCAGACACTGAGGCTTAAAAGCAGTGACACTTCAGTACAAAGTAGTTCACCTGCAATGTGTGTGCATAAATGTGTGTATATATATGTGCATATGTATTTGGATTTGAGTGCGTGTGTGTACAAATGTGTGTGTGTGTGTGTGTGTGTAATTACAAGAGAAAGGTTCAACTAAAGACCCAAAGAAACATTACAGTGTAATCCCAAGGAACATGGAGAGGAAGAAGGTGACAGAGCTAAAGAGCTAAAAGGTGACAGTCATGTTCTCAGGACCACTTGTGTACCTAGAGCATAGATGTTTCTCCAGTCAGTACTATTCTGTACCTCATTTATAGCATGTCGTGCCAACACTGGTGAACCACCATCTATTCATAGTGCTAGTGTTTTAGTGCATATCTAAAATGTAAAGCTTTCACTTTTTCAGAAGTGATTTGAGAGCAGAAAAGATGTCTAGACACCAAGGGAAAGTGATGGCGAGGAGAGGCTCCTGATGCTGCCTTCTGCAGCTGCTTATGACTCTGCCTCAGCTACTTCTCTGTTGCCGTGATGCAACACACTGACCAAGTCAACTTTCAGAAGGAAGAGTTTATTCCAGCTTTCAGTTCCAGGGGGATAAGAGTCCATGGTGGCCACAAGTGACAGGTACTGAAGCAGGAGCAGGAAGCTGAGGTATAGAATCTTCAAATGGAAGCACAAAGTAGAGAAAGAGCAAACGGCGTGAGAACTTGTAATTTAATGGCCAACCCCCAGTGACATAATACCCTCATCAAGGCCACACTTTCTAAATCTCCACAAGCATCACCACCAACTGGGCACTGTGTTCAAGTACCTGAGCCTGCAGAGGACATTACTATTCAAAGCCTTGCGGTCTCTAGACCAGCATAGTTTACATTCCTCAGTCTCAACACTGAATTTGATATTTACTGAAACGTTTTACCCCTCAATTTATCTCACCTGTTATTTAGCCACATGTTGGATTGCTACTGAAATATTAGCCTAAGGAGTTGAAAGTGTTTTCTTGAAAATTCATTCATCTAAAAGCAGCAGTGAAGATTTATGGATATCCAGCAAAATCCTGTGAGTCCATTATTGTCTGACCTCAGCTCTCTTAGTGGATAAGTCATCCCTTTAAAGATGAGGAAGTCTCACTGCTATTTCCTCGGGCTCTGTGATAGTCAAGTGAATGGAGCTGAATGTCCTGATATTTGTTTATAAATATTTTACATTTCTTTGTGAAGGTATTTTGCTCTACATCTCTACCATCACATAAAGGAGAAAATGGCATCATTTAAAAGTATACTATATCAGGAGCCTGAAATATTGTCTCTACCTTCTGAATAACTATAAGCCTATGGACACATAGATTTGCTTACTTGGATGTTTTCCTATCCAAAAAAATAAAAATAAACCATTGAACTAGGTACAACTTAAATTTGTAAGCCCGCAGGCAGTCACAACAATGTTCATAATACCTCTGAAGAAAATAAGCCCTGTAAAACTGTTCCTGAACTTTAAAAAAAAGAAACTATTTTTAAATATTTCAAAATTATGTTACAGTGTTTTACTTTATTTATAATAGATAAATGGATGAAATGGGAGAGAGAGAATGTATGGACAGGTTAAGAGAGATGGCTCTGCAGTTAAAAGTACTTGCTTCTCTTGTAGATGACCAGGTTCAGTTCCCAGCACTCATATGGTGGCTCGCTTCCAGTTGATCAAACACCTTCTTATGACTTCTGCAGGCTCCTTCATGCACACAGTGCTCATATATATACTCATGCAGGCTCACACAAATATGCACGCATGAAAACAAATGATTATTTTTAAGAGGGAAAGATTAAGAGAGAATACACTATATAGGGAAAAGAAGATGTTCATCATCTATTTAGAACCTTTGAAAATGCAATCAAACTACGTAAAAAAGAAAAATAATATTTTGTAAGGATTCTAGAATATTTCTTGAGGACTAGAACTGTAGATAGACAGTTTAATAGAAAAGAATTGAAGTCAAGAAAAACATCTTCAAAACCCGTTTCCAGATGTCCAGAGTAAAAAATCAACCTGCCCTAACTTGGATCCAAATCTCATCCCAGGAGGAGATCATCAGCTCTAACCTTCCATCTGGGATACTTAAAGGAAGCTTTACCAAGGGCTGACTCCTGATGGGAGAGGCTCTTCTCAAACACTACCATGCAGAGGTGCTAGGATCTCAGTGGATGTACCTACCTCATATGCCTTCTGAATATGGTGCCCCAAAGATTTGAATATCTTAATAGTAAATGAAAGATGTTGCCTCAAGTTTTTAATTCTTGACTAAGGAAATTGATAACCCATAAAAACTTTCTTCCCTTTATCATTACAATAATCAGAATCAAGATAATCAGACTTGGCCATTCAGGTCATTTCTTTACACGGTAACAGAAAGACAGCTGGTCCAGCCTGAAGTTAAAAGACAGACTTTGTAAGCTTCTTCACACAACTGTCATAGATGGGAGCTGTGGTATGGCATCAATAATTCAGACCACCTCATGAGTGCTGGCCAGCAGCTGGTCTATTGACAGGGGCCTCATCACTTATTCATGGTTCAGACATCTATACTGGTTCATGGTCTGGTTTTACAGCATCTTTAATTGTTGAGATAACAAAGGGGACATAGCAACCAGCCATTAAATTGATAACATTGCTCTGCATTGTAAAGGGATAAGGTGATTGCTTCCTGTAGAAAATAATGGGCATTTGAAGCCCTAAGAGAATGTTTGGCCACCAAAATATAATACTGTATTTTAAACATTTATTATCATACATATTTGCTTAATCTATAAATTAAAAACAGCTCTTGCTATCATCATATTGATAGGACCACAAGCATTTGGAATGGGATGTTTCCTTGAGAAAAGCGAGGGTTTTTTTGTTTTTTGTTTTTTGTTTTGTTTGTTTGTTTGTTTTTTGGCTGAAGAAACGAAACCTGGGGCTGGAGAGATGGCTTAGAGGTTAGGGATATTTGCTGCTCTTGCAAAGGACCTGGGTTCAGTTCCCAGTACCAACATGACATCCATTACAAATATGGGATCCAAAACCCTTTCCTTGTCTCTGTGAGCACTACACATTTACGTGGTGCAAGTACAAGACATACATGCAGGCAAAAACTCATACATGTAAAAATAAATAAAACTGTTTATAAAAGAAAAGCATAGAGATCTAAAGCAATTTCTCTCCAGATCAACTAGTTTAGCTATAAAGGTACTAAATGTGGAACTCAAGCCTAGGGGGATTTCTTTCTCTCATTGTATTTCATACATACAGAATTAGACTGATCATAAACAACCCTTGATGTATGCTGTGCTCTTTGTTCATTTATTTAACAACAATAGAGTAAGGGTGGATGACTTCAGCATTTCCAAAAGGAGCTAGATCTTTGGCAGATGTTAGCTAAATCCATGGCCCTTTCTGTCCCCCTCCTCCCTCAGAAATAGCCTCAAATCCAAATTTTGCATTTTCTTTCTATCTTTTTTATATGGTCATTGCTTAGAAATATATTCCTTGAATAGGACATACTGTTAGTTTTCTTTTTTAAGCTTCAGAAAGATGTATGGCACATTGCATAATATAATACTGTACTGCAAAGCCTTGGTGGTATGATTGTGTATGCCTGTACCACAACACATTCACACTCTCCTAGTAATAGGCTTTTGGACTGTCAGTAAGTTTCTTTATAGCATGGATAGGCCTGCTGTGGATGTTTCCTTTTCTAAAGATATGACCCTTTCTCATGGCATACACTTAGCAAGAATTGCTACGTAAAATCTATACAACTGCTTTGCTTTGGAAAATAGTGATAAAATATCCCTTAAAGATACTGGGGTCATCAGATCAGGGAGAGATGATAGTCTTAGTAAAGTGCTATCTATGCAAGCATGTGGACCTGAGTTCAAATCCCAACACCCATATAAAAACCAGATGGTATATCACCCTGTGACTGTAATCTCAGTATCAGCAACTCAGAGATAGGTTGATTCCTGAGTTCACTGTCCAGCCAGCCTACCCAAACTGGGGAGACAAGGTACTGTGGGAAAATGATGACAAAGATACTGCAGATAATAGGTACCTGAGATCAGCCAGCTATTCCAGGAAAGGACAAGAAAGTAAATGACAATAGAGTAAACGCGTTAGGTTTTATGGACCACATATAATCTCTGAGGCTCCAGCCCACTTTGTCAAGGCACCTCTCTGAACCATTACCCAAATCAGAGCACTTAAGATCTCTACGTTTTTCTTTTTTGCACAGGCATCTGTTTAATTAACATGTACTTTAGTTTCTATTTCCTTAGTGTTGTTTAGTTTGCTAAGGCTGTCAAACTCAAATGCTAAAACCAGACAGCTAAACAGTTTATTATTTTACCTTGGAAAGACTGGAAGACCAAGATCAAGGTGTCAGGAGGTTTGGTCTACTCTGAGGCCTCAGTCCTTGGCTAGTTGTCCTCTTCCTATTGACCGTCCCTTGGTGTATGCACGTGGTTCTCATGTGCCTCTAGATATCCTGTTGTCCTCTCTTTGTAAAGTCATCACCCACACTATATTAGCACTTACCCCATGTTAGCTTAATCATTTCTAAGGGCTCTGTCCCCTAATACAGTCACTGGGGCTCTCACAGGTAGGGTCGTATCCTACGGTATTTAAGTGAGCACAATTCAGCCAATAAACATGTATTTAATTTAACCTCTCATTGTCACTTTTATTGCTGTGTCTTAAGCTTCCTTCTCTTTTCATTTATGTTTATTGCTTTCTCAATTCTGGCTTGAACTTTTAAGTTCAGTTCTCCTCAAAGCAAACAGAATCATCATGAAATTTGGCAGTGTGATCATGTTTTATTCTCTTTGAACCTTCCTTGATTCTCTGGTACCCTCAAGATAATGGCCACTGGCATATGACAGTCTCAAGATCCTGCACCAGCTCCCATCCCCAGTCCTGCCTCTCACCAGGTACCTCACCAGATGCCACACGAAACCTCTTAGAGTCCAGACCTGTAAAAAGCCTTTTTTCCAAAGTACCACCTCTCCCCAAAATTTAGTCCATGAAGTCTCAGTATTAGTTTATTAGCCCTGAAAGAACAGCTTAGTAGCATCTTATTAGCAGAAGGTTATTTTCAGCATGATCGGAGTTAGCTATTCTGTGCCATGTCATCTTCTCATACCTGTAACATGCTATATAATCATGCCTGCTTTGGGCTAAGACCTTATGGTCAGGGCAGTGTTTTGATTTATTCATATTTCTTCAGTTCCTAGCAACTAGTTCTTGGATACTTAGTAAATATTAGACATATAAGTGAGAGAATTCTTTATAAAAGAACTCAAAAGATAAACTAGATGAAACATTTCTGTATGTTATTTCTTTATTCTAATGCCCATATTCTAAAGATTATCTCTTGTAGCCTATAAAAATACCATTTGATTTTATTAACAAAAACTACAAAATAGGAATGTGTCATATATGTAATATTACACATTCACAAATTAGTGTGCATAGCACTAATAGTGAAAATTAATGTGCATATAATAAAAAAGATGTTTTGCAAGTGGTGAGATTGTACATATTTTAATTTTTCCTGTTCTCCCAAGTCTTTCAAATAGCCTTAGTATGGTAGAATGCTCCACGACTGTATCCTTGTTAGCAGGTCTACTACCCTTTCCTCACACCTCAAGTTGTTCTTTATATTTCACTGTTCTAAGATGAAAAAAATATATAGTATCTAGAGCAAATTGCATCCTGCCACAAATCCACAGTTTAATGGACATCCCCTCAAATAGCCTACAGGGCTTAGAGGATAAATTTCTCTCCAACCTACTGTGAAATTTCCATTATGTCCTTCATAACTTCTCCAGGTCTTGGCCCAAAGGACAAATGGAGAGGCTGATCTTTGATGAAGGGTAACTTCAAGCTAAAATTATCTACTGTGATAGAGAAACTCTTCCAAATGGTCACATCCCGCTGCTCTGGAGGTGAGAGTCAGCCCAGGACTCACATGCTGCCTCGCTGTGGGATGTTAGGCAAAGACTCAGAAAGATCTCGAACATAGCACAGTTGCATCTTACCTACTGGTGTTACGAAAATGACTTGACTTTTCTAGATCTCCAACAGATCAAGTTTTGCCCTTGAGGCACACATACAGAATGACTTTCACTCAGGGGAAAATGCAGAAAGAAGCAGACATTATGATTTAAGGATAAGAATAAAGCAATAATGGCATGGTTTGTGGAAGCCTTTCCTTTAGTCTGCGGTGTTAATCACCTCCCTTGCCAGACAGTTGAAATTCAGTTTCAAAGATGAACAGGATTTTCTACATCATTTAATGTAAGCAGACTTGTTTTCACTTAAGTAAGAGAAAGAGAAGACACTTGGTAAATGTAGTAATTATCCTTTCTCTAGGAGACCTGAAGAGTAAATTACATGAAAAGCAGTATGTTTGTTTCAGATTTGAGAGCGTTTTCTGTGGGTTCTGACATCAGAAGAACCTGGGCATCATACTCTTTTTACCATTTAGCCCCTGTTGACTTTGCATATTGTTTAGGCACTGGAGGCTTCCATTTCCTCTATTGTAAAGCATTCATTTTTAAAGTGTACATTAGAAAAGTTCTGCTAGGATTAAGTGAAAAACTAGGTAGTCCAGTACTTGAGTATCTAAATAACAGTAGTGTTAAATCATGTTATACAGTGCTAGTCTACACATAATCCCACCGTGAGATAAGGCATTTTGTAAGATCAAGAGGAAGAGGCAGGCAGATCTCTGAGTTCTAGGCTAGCCTGGTCTACACAGTGAGCTCCTGGACAGCAGGGCTACACATAGAAATCCTGTCTCAAAAAACAAGACAAAAACAAAAACAAAACAAACAAACAAAAAGATTTAGAGAATTAAATTTTCTTCAAGGAAGCAGCTACGAGCCTATTCATACTGTAGTAGATGGTACTATCCCACACAGATAGCGGGATCAGGGGGTTGGGGATCTAAGCAGATTCAGTGAGTTAAAAACAGAGCAGCTGAAATTGGGAGGGAAAAAGGGAAGGTGGAAAGGGAGAAACTGGAAGTGGAGGAATAGAGGAGTAGATTTGTTTAAAACACATTATATGAGTGCATGTATGAAATTCTCAAATAATGGAAAAAACGATATAAGAACTTTTTAAGAAGAAACATTTTTATACTATTTAGGGTGTCTGGCTTAAAATCTATATCGGTTACTAATTTTATAGACTAGAAAGGAAGAGGAGGCTGAACGACTAATGGTGTTTAGTGACTGCCTGGTGGAAACTGCCTTTCCTAAGTGATGTTCACATATTAACTTGCTTTTTCCCCAAACAGCAGTAATGTGGGCAGGTGCTCACACTCTATTACCCACATTAGACATGAGACTGACATGATAAATCATATTAGACAAAGCACCTCCTTAGCCCCACTAGGACTCCAACTTCTAGAGTCCCCGCATTTGAGCTTCAGCCTGGGCGGTCGTTCAGGAGCTAGCAGTGGTGTCTAGCAGCAAGAGAGGTTCCCACCATCACCTGTCTAACCTCTACATCTCACTGTGTGCTCCAGAGCAAGACGTTATCCAACCAACACATAGCTTTGTAAGGGAGCCTTGAGTACTTAGTTATGAATCAGCAAAGAGCAAACAGGAAGACTTACAGTTATGACATCACACGAAGACAATTGAGACGTTAGCTGACTGGCTTCTTTTCTTGATCATTTCTTTCTCTATGAAAAAGAGTATATGCATCATTAAAAGTGATGATCAACTCTGAGTTCTCCCTATTTAGGCATTAGTGAGTCCTAAAAAGTTAGCAATTTCACAAAGAGAAGTTTTCCACGAACTCCTAAAGTGACATAGTATCATAAATTAAACTAAGCAGAGACACAATGTGCTTATAGGGAGACATGGTTGAAATAAAGTTCTTGGCACACAGGAGGACAAAAATGTATTTGTTAATAGCAGAAGCAAAAGAGAAGAAATAGAGGGCAAAGATAGGAGAAAGGGGAAAAAAGAAATTGATAAGAAAAAGAAAAAGAAAGATAAAAATGATGTGAAGGACACAAAAGATGAATAGCTTCGGTTCTTACCTCTGTGTCAAAATCCAGAATAGAGGCAGAACATAGCTTGTACCAGGGAGCTAAGACTGGCTTGTAAGGAGATGAGAGAGGGTCAACATCAGTGTCTTTAAATAAAGAGATTCCAGGTCTTCTTTATTCTCACAGTGTCAGTCACATTGGGCTAGTAGCCCTAGTCCTTTGTCTTTTATGAATACCCCCCTCCACATTGCGATGCATGCCCAGATTTCATTGCCCTGACGGGTATTAATTACTCCTTAACCTTTTCATTAAAATAATTCACCAATATATGCATAGGATTCTTTCACCCTGCCTTATCTTCTAAACTTCAAAGAAGCATCTTTTTGGAAATATGTCACTCTGCATCTAAGTGTTTCCTTATCAAAAGCATAATTCATACTAACCAATCAAAAAAGTTTCAGAACTTTTATAGGGACATTTAGAAACATTAGGTGGCTTGAAATATCCCCTGCTGCTGTGCATCGTCTCATCTGAAATAATGTATTCCATGGCAGCAAGTGATCTCCTCAAGAGTGTTCTTCATCTTGCTTTTTGTAATAACTCACAGTCTTATCTCATTTCTCAAAGCGCTCTTCCAATTACGGCCGGCACTTGATCATGTGCCTACTCTGCACTTTCTCAGCTCAGTCCTCTAGTGCTTTTACCTTCCTGCCTCTTTGCCTGGCCTGTGACCCTCTCAGAAGCCATGGCGGCTGAGCATGAGGAAGAGAGAGAAGTTGAGGTGGAGGAGGGCCAGATCCTCCAAATATTTCATTGCCTCAGTCTCTCTGGAAGACCCTCTGTGTCCAAAATTGAGATCTTTTTCTTTATCTGCTTCACAGCATATCACCCTGCTTCTTCTCCCTGTCACTGAATGCAGCTCTTTGAGCCACTTCTCCAACAACCCAGAGGACCACAGGTTTCTACCCAGCTGTTCCTTGCTGTATATAATCTATAACTCTTTTTTTAATCAAATACACCTCAGACTTCTCTATCTTGCCTGTGCTGTCATCACCCTAACACTAGCTACCATCACATCTTTCCAAATCTATGTGATCACTTCTTCTTAGCATACTTTGTTTCTTAGGCCTTTCAGCTATTTTCCCACATTTGCTTATATCCCATAAGAAGCAACAAAGGCTCTTATGAACAAAAATGGGGCATCCAGGTTCAGATTTGCACATGTGGTTTCTCTGGAATTCAACAATGCTTGTCCAGGGCTCTGATCAGATGATGGTTCCTCTGACTGTACCTCAGTGTCTCCTGCTCCATCCTTTGGCACCCTATGGTACCTTTGGGAAAACGAGTCTTCAATCTGCATATTCCCAGAGTCAAGAAATCAAACACCAGGATTGCTGGGGATCCCCAGGGATTGTATGGAAGCAAAAGGCAATGCAAGGGCCACATAGAACCTGGAGTGGAGAAATGGGATTCCATGCGCTTCAACAGTATTGAATACAGGCAATTTTGTGTTACTAGCCTGGCAAGTTTCTGTGTGTCTGTTGTGCTTTTCTAATTGGTGCCTGCAGGTGACCACTTCACATAAACCCTTTGTGTTGGGGAGCTCCATTTGAAAGACTCTGAGACAGCAGATTTTAGTGTGTGTGTGTGTGTGTGTGTGTGTGTGTATGCACAGAGCGTGTGTGAATTTGTGGGTATGCTCTACTTTGTGTGCATATGTGTAGGCTAGAGATTGATTTCAGAAAACTTTTATTGTTCTCCACCTGCTTTTTTGAAGCAGGGTCTCTCACTGAATCTAGAGTTTGCAGTTTCAGCTGAGCAGGCTGGCCAGAAAGCACCAGAGATCTGCCTATCTCTGTCCTCCACCCCTCACCTGTGATGTGCCACCAGTACAGTGGTTGCAGGTACATGCCATCACTCCTTGCTATTTCCTGGGTGCTGGGCTCTGAACTCAGGTCTTCATGCTTGTTCAGCAAGCATTTTTGTCATTGAGACATTTCCCGAACCCCTCTGAGACATCTGATTCTGTGATTAAACTTAACCAGAATTGGGAGTTTCTTTTTCTAATTTTAAACTATGTCATGTTTCTTACTTTAACACTATGTTAAAATGAACCATCTTCATGTATGAGACAACACTACAGGAATTCTTGCACCACATTCAAATTTTGCATAGAAAGAGAACAGAGGTTTAATGTTTCCATGGTATATAAAGTTGACTAATAGGTATCACAAAAAAATTAAGTCACCACCTAATATAATGGAAAGATGTGCTTAGCAGTTCTGGGAGCTAAAATCTAAGATCACGGTGTCCTCTCACCCCAAACCATGCGGTGTCTGCAGGCCATAGTGGGGTGGGGGGTATATTCTACCATTACCTGTTTAGTTGCCAAATCAATGCTGTTTTTTGGCATATAACTGCATCACTCTAATTTCTGTTCATCCTTGTATAGCATTATCCCTGCCAGTGCACAACTTCCTGCTTTTAACAAGTACATTTGTATTATTGATGTGACCGAAGGGTAGCCACTTGCTGTCAACTCTGAGAACCTGAACACAACCCCTGTGACCAACATGGTAGAAGGAGAGAACTGAATATTTCAAATTGTCCTCTGACCTCCACAGGTAGATACCCACCTCCTCAACCAACCAATCAGCAAAATACTAGCCATTGAGCTATGGCTTACTCTTAACTTATGCATGACTTCTTCTTCAGTTGGTGGCATCACTGAAAAAGCTATCTCCAAGTAAAGTCTCACTCATAGGGTCTGTGTGTGCACAGCTTTTGGGACGGCATTATTCAGCCCTGTGTGTAGTGAACCTGGTAATGTTTTAGGGCTTTCAGTATCTGAGAACGACTTTAATGTAATGGTGAGTGGGATAAGTAAATTTTCTCATTTAAATCCACCTGCACAAGGAACTGAAAATGAATGTCATATACTTCTATACTTAGATCATCATTCTTTCCTCATTCAGGAAATTAGAATAGGACCTGGATGTGGGAGAGCAAATCCTCCTCCTCTGTCATCCTCCACTGAGCTGTCTCATAGCTTGATCAGCTCTTCCCAGCACACTGTCAGCTCAGCTTACTCTAGCAGAAGTCAGTAGAACAAGGTGTCTCTCTTCCTTCTTTCTGACTACTACTATTATTATTATTATTATTATTGTTATTGTTATTATTATTATCTTGTCATTTTTGTTGAGGGGTTAGTAAACTTTTCCTACAAAGGCCCCTACAGCAAAAAGAAGCCCAATGGGCCAGATGGGCACCATGGCACCTGTTAGAGTCAGCCTTTGCAATGAACAGAAGCAGAAGATAGTCCACACCCAAATCAGGATGGCTGAGTGCCAACAAAGTCTTCTTTATGAACACTGCAAGTGGATGCTCTACGGTTTCCAGACCTTCAAAGCCAAACTAACTCCCAGTTTTGCTTCTTTCTCTTGTCTCCCAGGGGATGGGATTATTTGAAAGTTCCTGACACCGGTAATGTTTTATTGACCATGTGTCTCTTAAGAGTAGTTCTTTATTGTAATACCGGCAGTGACACTTTTATACATAAAAACAATTTAAGTGTCTTTAAATGTCTAGCCCCTATTTGTATTCCTCCAGTACTTTCTTAATTGCTTTATGTATAATTTATTTGATTAGCTTTCAACTAAGGCGTGCACATCGATTGTCTTTTACCAGTACAGTCTCTTCTCCCTTCGGCTCTGTCATCTCAATCCTTTATACATTTTTTCAGGGAAGAAGCCACGTCCTTGGTCCCTTAGTTTGCGATAGCTCCTTTCATTGCTCTTTCCAGTCCAGCAATAAAGAAGTTTGATGTTATGTTGGATTTCTTTTTGATAATAATATGTCAACAAAGGTGGAGCGACCTTCCACTTAGAGACAGGAAACACACTATCTCGGTGTGCCCTTTGTAATATTAGCAGGATTTGGGGTCCAACACTGTAACCATTATTAAGGGTACACTCTTGATGCTCTGATGTGATAATCTGTTCTTCAAGTACTTGGAAGAGTTCTTTAGGCAAACTTCCCTTCATCCTGTAGTTTTGTAGTGACAATGTTTTTTTTTTTTTTAAATGTTCTCCTCTCAAAGGAGATAAGAGATAGTTTATTCTCTAGCCAAAATATGAGTGACCATGACCCAAGAACAAATATTTAGGATTTAGAGTACTCCAATTCTGTGTTTCAACATGCTAACCGTTTCATGAAGAAGTTTTTATAG
This sequence comes from Cricetomys ansorgei, assembly GCA_026225945.1. Taxonomy (NCBI): domain Eukaryota; kingdom Metazoa; phylum Chordata; class Mammalia; order Rodentia; family Nesomyidae; genus Cricetomys; species Cricetomys ansorgei. The sequence goes on from JAMJFZ010001453.1 coordinate 25,059, forward strand.
GAATAGAAGAAAGAGAGTAAAAAATCAACACACTGCTACTCTTGGGAATAAGTCCTTTACCAATCTGGGCTATGGGGGGGAGGGTACCAGACAGATGGTACCATTCACATGTCCACATGGGTGCACAACCATCCTCCATCCTCAAAATGGAGTCAAAAGCTGCTTGTTAGATGGAGTCTCTCAGGGCAAGGTAGAACCTGAAAAGCTACTGCTTTACATAATAAGTTTTAGCCTAGGGCCAGCCACAGCCTGTTTTCAATGAAGGGAGAATAATACCTTCAGCTTCTATAGTTGAAAGTGGCTTTAAGGCATTCTAGCTGATACCACATTTTTATTTTATTGTTTTATTAGTTCTTTGAGATTGTCGTACATGGCTGGCCAGACCAAATCTATTCTGCCTTCCCCTGTCCTGCTCTAATTAAACCTCTAATTCCATTCCCCCTCCCTTTAGTCTGTAATACTTTAACTCTTCTGTCTCCTCTCTCTTGAAAGCCATCTCCTAGTGGCCTCTTAGTCATTTCCTGACCTCTCTTGGTGTTTCAACTGAATCTCGAATATTTGAAGATTCTAAGTTAATATCCACAAATGAGACATGTTTTTTACTTGGGTAAACTTAACCCTTGCTATTTTAAATCATTTCTCCAAATTCACAGCGTACTTTTCATGTTATCCCTAACCTCTAGTGAAGTGGTCCTCTATCTGCCTAATGCTGCAACCCTTTAATACAGTGTCTCATATTGTGGTGATCCCCAGCCATGGAATTAGTTTTTTCTTGCTACTTCATACTGTAATTTTACTACTAGTATGAATCATAATGGAAATGTCTGACATGCAGATGGTCTTAGATGACCCCTGCGAAAGAGTCCTTTGATCCCGAAAGGTTGCAACCCACAGGTTGGGAACTGCTGCTCCAGTGCATTGTTTTCTATCAGGGACCCTGCAGCTAGGTTAAGTTAGATAATTGAGAGTTAGTTATTTTTATCATTTTCCATTTCTGTGATCTTTTGATTTATAAATCCCTCCTTCCTCCCCACTCTCCCTTCCTCTGAATTTCTTTCTTCCTTTCCTCCCTCTCAAACTCTCTGGTTTCTTTCCTATGTAATAATGGTGAGTGTCCTGCACCTGTCATTCCCTTGGCCATAAGTAACAGCCAAGGTTCTGACAGCTCCCTAAGCCTGCTAAATAAAGGTCAGCCTATGCAGCTGGGCATTCATAGAGTTATCGCTCTACTCATTTCCAAGGTTTGTACATTTTTCCTAGCACTATTGAAAAATTACTTTCTTTGAGAATAATAATAGTAAAACTACCCAAGGTTTACTTTCTTACCTAAGAATGCTGGCCCTGTGGATTGCAAATATAATTGCAACTCAGGAATACTGAATCTAGTTAATGTTGCAAGGTTGCTGAAGGAAGGGCAACAAAAAAGAACGGTCACTTTATTTATATAAACACATTCTTCAAAACTTATCTTTCCAAATCACCAGATCAAATATTGTTGGCATTTAGGAAAATTGATGGCATGCCTTACATATGCATTAGATTCTGTATGTGTCTACCTAGGGTTCAGGTGACCAGGTGGCCAAGCAGGGTGCTTTTATTGCATTATATTTGACACAATCCCTTTTGTTCAGCAAGTACTTGTTGAAAGGAAGATCCGATATGAAGTGTTAGCACCAGGCCCCAAGGACCAAGCAATGAAAACAGCACCCTATTGCTCTCAGGGATCCTCCATAGAGGCAGCTGTATGGAATATATTCCCAGTGCAATATGATTGATGGAGACGGAGACAGGAGGTAAACTTAGGTTGTCTGGAAAGCAGGAGATAGACAAAACACCTTCCATTGTTCTGACACTGAGGGACTTAGAGGCAGGAAGTATTTTCTAGCAAAGTACTTAAAAGCAGAGACCTAGGAGACTAAGAAAATGCCAGGACCGGTGCAAATGTCTCTCTAGTGAGTGTGTCAAATTTGCGGGGGAAAAAAGAAGAAAAGAGAAGGGGAGAAAGAAAAATCACCTAATACATTTGTACTTCTGTTATAATTAAGGTGATAACACCAGTTTGAGTCCCTTGAATATGTTCACCCTGCTATCTTAAGGGTTTTCTTTCCCTAAAAAGTTATTTCTAGCTAATTATCCTCACTAAGGAATGTAATCTGTCAGACTGTCTTGGTAATGTTCCTCACAATGGAGGCTGCTCCAGTGAATAGAAACTGACTTAATGGGGAAAATTAGATACTTAGAGGAGTTGATTATTTGGGGATTTTCTTCCAAGGTGAAAAATGTCATCTATCTCATCAAAAAATCTGTATCCATGCCTTGTGGCTGGGTTGGAGGTAGGGCAGAAGGGGTCCAGCCTCTCCCAGGGAAGCCCCTTAAATCCCCAATACTGTAAGACTATATGCTTCATCTTCCCTATGCAAGGGTGGCATTGATTGAGGGTCAAGGTGAAAGAAAGCACCACCTTAGGAGGCTATTGTATTAGACTAAACCAGGCAGGCATGCTCTACTGTGTGACTTCAGAGACATCAGAGAAAGGCAGGAGAATAAGGCAGGGATTCTTTTACTATATAAAGGCATTAAAATTGCCATGTGGAAGAAAGTAGTGGCTGAGGATGAACTAATCCCCCAAACTCTCTCCCTCTCTCCCTCTCTCTCTCTCTCTCTGTCTCTCTCTCTCTCTCCCAACCCTCCAAAAGACAAGTGGCTGGCCTATAATCAGGCATGCACATACATGCTGAGAATGACCCACATCCTGAAGGTCCCCACCCTTTGTATAGCCGTTGCCATTAGCCCCACACTATGCACTATGGGCAGCTCTGATTAGACTTTGTAACATAGGGAAAAAAAGTTCGAAGGGTTGGTATGGGTGACAGGAAGGGAGAAATTGGGGGCTAGACAAAGAAAATAGCTTTTATCTTAAATGAAATGTGAATTTATTCTGAAGCCAAATATGAGAAACCCTAAAGACTGTGTTCCAATATGGCAACAGTTTCACAGAGTTTTCTATAGTAACAGGGCAAAGAAAATCCTAAATCAAGATGCCTTTAAGTGCATCAGTGGAAACACTGGATGGTGGGTTGGAACAAAGTAGAGGAAACCTCTGTTCTAGGCTTCAGGTACAATCTAATCGACAGTTAAAGCATTTAGGTTGGGGGGAGTTAGGGGCCTGTTTATACATTCTAAAAGTATTTCCCTAATGGTCATCACAAGGATGTTAAGTCAAGTGCGTGGCTGTTTAGAAGACTAAGAACCCAAAATGATTCATCTCTGGTCCTGCTCTTCACCACCACTGAACTTGTAGTCAGCTAGTCAGCCTCATAGAATGTTCTATATGAATGCAGTTTCTTTCTAAGAACTTCAGAACCATTGGGTTTCTAGTTTTTTTCCAAGCTCTGGTCCAACTCCATCATTGGGAGTTCTCTTCTTCTTAATAAACTGTCTCTGCTTTCATCTCTATCAGTTCATCCCTGTCCAATTCATTGTTCTGGGATATGAGCATCTAGACATCTCAGCACGGCTCACTGACCAAGACAGAAGCTTTTCAGGTAGAAGTGAGAACAGGTGGAATTCCGCAGGGTAGCTATCTGATTTAACTGCCAACTGGAAATAATCCCCTCAATATCAAGTGGTTGTTTACATGTATTTGGCATATGCTGAAGAACTTGGCCTGAGTTAGAGTAGTTTAGGATGTGTGGCACACTAAATCCCATTGCTTGGATTATTCTAGCAGTTCTCTGCGATGCAGTTTTTTTCTTTCTTTTTAAGCCACACTGTCATTGTTGTTTCCCTTTTTACTCTTTACCCTTTGGTTGACACCAATCTTCACATACAAGAGCCTAGACTGGCACTAGGTGTAGAGCACAAAGCATGATGAACAGAAAACTCGGATACTCACAGTTGGGCTTAACTGTAAGGAGAAACGTTGGAACCTGGGTACCAGACAATAGTATCAACCAAGAAAGTGAAAATAGTGATGTCTGAATATGTGTTGGTTCTTAGATTTTGTTTTGATCTTTCATAAATTCTTACAGTTTAAAAATCTTATAAATATTGTAAAGCACCGAAAACCACAGGAATCTGTGGATTCAAATCTTCGATATTATTATCATCAAATTGTCAAGTTTAAAATACTACTATTGAATTGTCTTTAAGGATGTTCTGTTGTTTGTTTGTTTTGGAACATCTAAACATTATGGAGCTCTCTTGTGAAAACCTGTAACTCCACAAACTACACTTCAGAGGATTATTTCACAGGACTCTCTGATAGCAATGAAGGGATTTGCTGGACATTAAATAGGGAAAAGGCTTACTATGTACTGTTGGCACACTGTACACTGAACTACAGACTAGCAAGGAAATTCTGGGTACTGAAAATACCAACAGTATTTCCACAGTACAACCAAATTCTTACCATAGAGAAGGAGAAGGCATAGGCAATACGAAATGAACTCCACAAAGAAACACTGGTATGTCACATTGAAGGGTGGTGATTGTATGCCTTTTTAGTAGATTAAATATCCTCGGGTAAGGGGCAAGGCAGGTGATATGTTTAGGTATGTCAGATGGTTGGACTGTGCGAGCATTATCGAAAATATGAGCTGAGCTGGACTCTGCAAAGGTAAGGGAGGAAGCCTTGGGATCGCTTCTGAGAAGAGAGATCCCCCAGGCAGAGGGAAGAACAAGACAGAGGCTTGAAACCTTGAAAGCTGAGCATCTTTAAGCTGCAGTCAGGCTTCAATGTAATGGGATTGATATTTGGAATAATAATTTTTTTTCAACACAATGGATACAAGTTTGTCTTAAAATAGAAGTAAATAATGAGTGGGATATTTAAAGATCCACAGGAACCATCAGCCATGACCAAAGGTGATATTTCCTTTGTCTCCAAGTTTAAATTCTGATCAAGATCCAGTTACTCTCCTAAAGCCCAGTCACTGTAGAGGGGCATTGCTTGTCACATGAGACAGAAAACTCTTAGAGTTGCCATTGTCCTTCATTTTTATTGGGTTGGAACAGGGTTGCACTACATAATTCAGGTAGCCATGAGCTCAAGCCCTTCACCCCGCCACACCTCACCCCGCCTCAGCCACTCAAGGGCTGGAATTACAAGCATGCACCACCACACAAGCTACAGATGAGTCCTTGGCAGTCAAAGGGTCACAAAAGGCATCTATACCCATTGAGAGAGAAAAATGGGAGGGAAGATTGGCTTTTCTTGAATAAGTACGATCACTCACTCTAGCTGTACTAGGAAAGATTTCAAAGCCTCTTCAGTGGAACAACAACATTAACAAATAGATAATAGTGTCCCAGAAAGAAAAAAAAAAAAGACATAAATTCCAAATTGTTTTTCAGATGGGTGAGAATGAGCTACGGTTATTCATATTTGTTCTCAGCACTTGTTGCTTCATCCATCTTTGGCCTGGAATTGTAAACTGAAAACTCATCACCATTCCCCACCACCTGCAGAAACATCATCTGCACCAGGAACTCATTTCCTCCCTGCTTCCCACAGAGTCCCATCTGCTTTGCATACCTTATCTCTCCACGTGTGATTAAAGCTGCTCAGACCACCTGAGTGATGTGCATAGCTGGGTTATGGCCTGTCCAAACAGCCAGAGCCTGCCATTGTATAGAGTTTCAGAGCCTGGGCCTGAGGAACTCATGCAGGGCTCACACAAAATGTGTTTGGGGAGGAAAATCAAAACAAAGACAGCAAGTCTATTATGATTTAATACAGCAGGATCATAAATATTGAAAAACCTTCTAAACAAAATTATTACCTGGGATTTAGTTTATGATGAACTTATCTACCTGGAAGATTGGTGATGTTCTCAAATGAATCTAATTATAAATGACTAAAAAGCCCTGTATTCCAGCATTGTATAGAAGCTTTCTATCTTAATGTTTTATATTAAAAAACAAAAACAAGTGAACAACTGGTTTTTGAACAGTTATAAGTAGCAATTGAGATTTTTTTATATTATGACTCAATAAAGTACACATAGGTTTTTTAAGCGATCAATGTTTGCTAATTACTTTTCTGTGCATGAACATTTATATAAATTTATCAAAAATTTTGCACACTATTTTATTTTTTTTCCTTTTTTATTTTAAATATTTGCTTGTTTTTGAGTGACGAGAGTAGATGTTTTGCCTACATGTGTGAATGTGTACCAGGTGTATGACTGGTGTCCTTAGAGGTCAGACAGCCTTAGATACCCTGGAACAGAGTTAAAACCAAAATTCAGAAATATAACAAAGAATGTAAAATTAAAATGTATAACTCATCCCAGTCTACCTTCACACAGACTTGTATACAGGCATTTTATTTTTTAAAAAAATTACAAACTTAAAGAACATCCCTTTTCCAGCTAGTGTGGCAAGAGCATGGATCATAGGCATCACCACGGATGGTGGAGGCAGCAGGCTGCTTCTCCAGGTCCATACCAGCCAGCAGCCATGTTGTTGTTGTTGTTGTTTTGATGGCATAGGAGTGGGAGTACAGAGAGAAATGGGAAGAGGTTATTAGCGAGATATATTATATGAAACTCAAATTATTAATAAGAGGATGATAAAAAAGTTCAAAGCCAAAAAAATAATAATCATTTCCCACCCTCTAACTCTCCTAGGTCTTCCTCTGCCACATACCCAGGTTCATGTTCTCTCTCTCTCTCATACAAAACAAACCTAGGTCAAGGAGAAAAATAAAACCAAAAACATGGCGCCCAATATGTTTTTGCCCACTGCTCCTGAGTATAGGGCCCGCACTAGAGCATGGTTGGTGCACCCCGTGTCACTCCATTGAAGAAAACTGGTATCTCTCTCCCAGCATCTATCACTTGCAAGTGGCTCTTTGGTTTCAATTGGACCTTGGTGCCCACTTCCCTATCTCTATGCTGAGATTTTTGTCTGGCTGGAGATTGGGCAGGTTTTGTGTGTGCTGTCACTGTCTCTGTGAGTTCATGTGGGCATCTTTCTGTTGTGTCTTCAAAATGCTGTTTTCTTAAAATTGTCCACCACCTTTTACACCCACTTCTACATACACCCCTGAGCCTTGAAGAGAGACATTTAATAAAGATACTCCATTTAGGGCTGAGTGTCCAAAAGTCTCTCATTCTCTGCACATTATTCAGTTTTGGGTCCCATCTAGGGCAAGAAGTTTCTCTGATGAGAGTTAAAGAGTGCACTGATATATGAATATAGCAATGTGTCATTAGGAGTAATTGTGTTGTGGTGTAATTGTAGGTTTTTAGCAGAGTAATTGTAGGTTTTTCCATAGAGCCCATGACCTATCTAGTCTTGGATTCTTGGCGTCCTCAACAATATCAGATATGGGTTCCATATCATGGAGTGAGCCTTAAATCCAATCAAAAAGCAGTTGGCCACTACCCTAACATTGTGCCACTATAGTACCAGTGGGTATATGTTGCACCCAGGTTACTATTTTAGCCCACAGTCTTCATAGCTGGGTGAGATCGATGATTACTTTCTACTCTGGTGGCTTGTATAGTACCTCCTACCACTATACACTAGCCATTATGCCTGAAGCTTCAAGTTGGGCATCATCTCAATTTCTCAATATTTCATGTTTTAAGTATTTGAAGTCTTCAGCAATAAGGCCTTACTGTCAGGCTGTAGAGGGTAACCAATCACATTGACAATAGTCTTTGATGTTGGGGGGAGAGTATGAGACTTTGGCCAACAACTTCATAAGATATAACCCTTTCCTGGCACTAGCGGTTTTACTTGGTGGCATAAAGATGTCTAACTGGGGCATTGTCTTCCCAATTATACGGTGACTCCATTTATATTACTATTTACATATATATATATATTTCAGGAATATTCTATAATAGAAAGTTTCTATATGGCTTTTCAAGGTGGCTTTAGGGTTAGTTATCCCTCCCATATCCACTCATCTAGCCTGCCCCTCCCCATTTAATTCACATGTTCTAGTTTCCCCTTCATCTTTTTTACCACCACATTCTGTATCTTTTTCCTTGGAAGATCCCCTCCTTGTAGCATGGTCGCTTACTATGTACTTAATCTCTGTGGTTATTCTAAATGAAGTACACATATCCAAAGTATAAAAGGTAATATCCACATATAAGAGAAAATTTGTAAAAGTTTGCCTTTCTGAGTATGGATTACCTCATTCAGGATGATTGCTTCTAGCCCCATCCATTAATCTACTAAGTTCATTTTTTCTTAACAGCTGAATAATGTTCTACTGTGTAAACTCTACTACATGTTTATTGTCCATTCACCATCTTATGAACATCTTAGCTGTTTACAATTACTGACTATTATGAACATAGCAGCAATAAACATGGAAGAACAAGTGTCTTCATGGTAGGATGTAGAGTAATTTGGGAATATGTCCCGAAGTGGGATAGATTGGTCTTGTTGTAGAACTATCTTTGGCTATTTGAGGAACTGTCACACTGATTTCCATAGTGGCTATTCCAGTTGGCACTCCCACCAGCAATAACAAGTGTTTCCCTTTCCCAGAATCCTGGCATATGTTGTCATTTGCTTTATTGAGCTTGTCCATTCTGACTGGAGTAAGATCAAACATTTCTGCCTTGCCAGTCTGACAAACACAAAATAGAATCACTATAGTTTTAACTTGTATTTCCCTGGTTATGACACAGGTGCATTTTTCTGTTTGTTAATGTCTCTCTTGTCTAACTCACTTGTCACACCCCAAAATGCACCCCATTGTTTCTTTTGGATTGTTTTTGTTTGTTTAATTTACAGATACTCTTGATGTAACTGGGTGCTGATCTTTGTTAGATCTATATTTTATAAACATATCTTCTAATCAATGGCTTAACTTTTCACATAACTTCTGATATCTGGATGAAGAAGATAGTTTTAACAAACTCACATGTGTGGGTTTTTTTTTGTTTTGTTTTTTGTTTTGCAATGATAACTCCCTCAGTTTGTGCCTTGTTTAAAAATAATAGAATATTTTTCATGTCCCCTTTGTTATCTGAATGTCCACATTTCTCTTAAGTCTTAATCCAATTAGAATAGGTTTTTATGTAGTATTAAATGTATAGATCAAATTTTATTTTTGGAGTATGGATACCTACTTTTTCAAAGGTATCTTTTGTGTGTGTGTGTGTGTTATGCATATGGAGGCCAGAGGAGAACACTGATTGTCCTTACTTTTACTACCTTGATACAGGATATCTGCCTGCAACTCCCAGGTATTCTCCTGCCTCTGCCCTCCACAGCTCTAGGGTTGCAGGCATGTGCATCATGCCTAGATTCCTACAGGAGCTTCTGAACTGCCCCAGTGTCAAATGGCTTATTTGTTTCTGGAATGATGTGTCATCCCCGGCTCTCTTTTCAACATGTTCATTTCTAGCCCAGGAACCAGTCATTTCTTCACAGATCCTAATTTCTTCTCTTAAAGGCAAATAATATTTAACAGGGGCATTGGATACTAGGCATAGCATTTTGTTCTGGAGACTTTTTTTATTGTACTAAGTTCAAGCATAGGTCAACATTTCAAAACAAAGATATTTTCTTGAGTTAATACTGATATTTTCAATTAAAATTCAAATACAGAAGGAGTTTTAGTTAATTTAATTTTATATAGCTTAGAACCGATTGTACTTTTCCTTCTTTGAGATGTCTAGGTTCCCACATACAATGATAACTATTCTCTCCACACTCCACACTGTATAGAACATTTAATGCTAGGTGAGGGAGTGCTCATTTGCCAGAGAGGCCAGTGTGAAAGACCATTTGTTCACAAGATAAGAATGATACATATTCTATTAAGAGCAAACAGCTTTCAGGAAGGGCTATGGCTTGATAGAGTAGAAGACACTTTGGAAACAGCAGACAATTGAGTTCCAGAAGGCAAGTGATAGATAGGTTTCAAAATCAGAATGGAGTAGGAACACAACAAGCTTCACACTGGAGCTGCAGATATGTCAAAATCCCGAAGGAAAACAATATTCCTTCTGTTAGTGAAACATCTTTCATTATTTTAACAAAAATATTATTTTTCTATTTTGTTCTTATAAGCAGAACATAGGTATGAGGCAAGAGAAGAGGGAGCACTAGGTGGATAAGCATCAGCTAAGAGCAATTGCTATAAAAGGAAGAGGGCCTGGGTTCAAATCCCCAGTACCCATGTTAAAGGTGGGGATGGATTCATGTCTTAACAAATCCAAACACCGGATGTACAAATGGGCAGATCTGTGGAGCTTGGTGACTGGCCATCCCTGTCAAAACTTGGAGCTTCAGGTTCAGTAAGCGACCCTGTCTCAAAAAATTATGCATTAGATAATGTAAATGTAATATGTATGTAAAATGGAATAGCCATACTTGAAATAAAGAAGTTTTCAGAAAATGGTTGGGCTTTGAGTATATAATATTAAGCAAGGTCACACAATCTCAAAAAGAAACAGAAAAAGAAAAAACAAAAGAATGCATGTTACGTAGATCCTGGACTGTAATGTGGCCGTGTATGTATGTAAATAGCTGTAAGTGGGTATAGAATAACATTTTAAAAAACGATCAAGGGAAAGTAATATTAGGTGACAAGGAGGGGCAAAAAGCAGACAAAGGGGCACAGAGTTGTGGAAGAGTATATAAAGCTAATTGTTTTTCTAGCTTCAACTCTGACATAGATTTTTTTTCTTTTCTTGTGGTAGATAAGTGAATAAAAATGTAATTTATAATGAAAGTATAAAACCCTAAGCAAAGCACCATTGCTTCAGAAAGGCCATTCTAAATAGGTAGACGTCCACTCAGATATGTGCAGAGTTTAGGAATGAGCAAGTGTTCCTTTGAGTGACCTTCTTAATTTAGCAGAATGATGTTTTTGTGAGTTCATCGCCATCAAGTGATGAAAGAATACAACAGAAATAGAAAGATCTTGGTTACGTGCATGAATCAGTACAACAAAAGGATTTCTTAAAAGGTACAAGAGGAAATGACTGAGGTAAACACTTGACATACTCCTCTTCTGCACTTGCAGACATGCCCGTGCACACACACAGGCTGAAATACGGTCACCATTGCTACCTCTAACTCAGTTATATACTCGTTCAATGAAAACAGCAGCCAAACTGTAGCTCACTTATCTTCTGACATTTGAAGGAGCACTGGGATACTAATGAGCCACCGTTTCAATTATTTTTCTGCCCACAGAGGACAAGGTGTGGACCATAGTGTCTCATGACTTACAGATGCAGACAACAGTGGTGGGTTACAACCCAGAAAAGTACTCGGTGACACAGCTCATCTACAGTGCCTCCATGGACCAAATCAGCGCCATCACCAGCAGTGCCGAGTACTGCGAACAGTACATCTCCTACTTCTGCAGGATGTCCAGGTTGTTGAACACCCCAGGTAGGCTGGGATGGAATGTTATTTTAATTAATGTCTCAGCTGGTGTTTGCAATTGCCTAAACAATTCAATAGGTGTGGCTTATTATCTTATGGTCCAGACTTTAGTCTCAGTGTACAGGTGACTGTAAATAAGTCCAGTGTAATCACTGGGCTTGTTTCCTGGACAGTGAAGCTCTGAATGCATCATTTTTCAAGCAATTTTATTATTTTAAGTTTATGGATTTTTGAGTTTCATGTGCATATATGTGGTATGCTGTTAATGCTCGTTTATCAAGCAGTTGCCTTGGGCAAAAGTTTGTCAGAGCTCCTTGTGAGCTTTCAAGTGATGCTCTTTGAGTTCCTCGGGTGTCTTTAATGTAAAGATGAAAGTCTTCTGAAGGCTGACTGCCAGGAAATCTGCTATAGAGCGCTAAGAGATTTCAGGGCTCTTTGCTGTCATTTAACAGTATCTGTCTTAAGAAGCCCACTCTGAAGTTCCTTTCATGACAGTCTATTTTAGTTATATATATATATATATATATATATATATATATATATATATATATGGAGAGAGAGAGAGAGAGAGAGAGAGAGAGAGTATTGTGTGTGAAGGTGTATATGTATATGTGTATACAATATTATTTTGGAGTTTAGAGAATAAAAAAGCTCCCCAAAGTTATACTGAGAATACCTTCTCTGCAAGAAATTCTCATGTGTTTGGAATGACACATATCACTAAATTTAGGATGTGGGCAAAGGTATGCATCCTTTGATCCACAACATAGCAGCAAAAATAAGCATGAGCCTTGAGTGGACGGCATGGGGCTTTCTGGTTTGTAGCCTGAGGTTTTCCAGATGTGCTTTGGGATATTCATTGAACTCCTTTGTAAATATTTGCTTACCATATAAAAATAAGTAAAACTCTAATATATGTTTCATGTCGCACGCCGCCTTCGCCGATTAAGGAGACGGGACAAACAGGAGTCTTCTGACAACAACTTTATTGACAGCTCTTTTAGTTCACGGATGGGGAAGGACCCCGAGCCCGAAAATCCCTCGGCTTATATAGAGCTCCGGGGGGCATGTGATTCTCTTATTGGCTCATAGAATGTACCTTAATTAGCATCCAACTTACGAGTACTTGTGGCGCGCTCACGCATGCGCGTTGTCATTACATGCTTCCGTAAAGAACCAGGAAACAGGGAACCAGCGCCATCTTGCGATGGCGATTACGGCTCCCGACATCTCCCCCTTTCTTTATAAATATGTAAAACCAGGATAGGCAACCATGAGATTACCGATCAAGCCCGCTGATCGAACAGCTTCGAGCGATCAAGGAGTTTACATGGAGGGAGGACCCTGTGTATCTAAGACCCCGTGCAATGGGAACCTGAGCCCTGGGAGATACACAGGACTGTCTTAGGGAACCTGGTGCAATGGGAACCTGAGCCCTCAGGACATCTCTTAAGACAGTGTCTCAATGTTTTAGCATATTTAACCAAGCTTGAGGGGATGCTCCCTGTTCTACGGCGAGTAAGGCTTGAGTGATCATAATTTTGTCTCTTTGATGTTGTCTTTTAAATTTGCAGAGCACCCAAAGTGTAATCAACACTCCCGTCAGAGTCATACAGCCGAAAAGCCCGACTCCCACCCACTCTTTAAAGTAGGAAAAGGCAGAAGAAAGCCAAGTAGAAAGCCCCTGGGTGAGGGAAAGGTCAAGTCGAGTGGAGTTGATCTGTATAATGGCCATCCGTAATCTTCTCATCGTTGCATCAAATTTAGCAGACCAATTGTACTGTAGCTGTTGAGACAATTCTTTAGACAGGTTAGCCGCTTGAGTAAGATTTTCATATTGAATGGATGTCACACATAACCCAGGCATTTTTACCTCGCAGCCCAGTTGAGCCATCTGCCACAATATATCAAGCTGTTCCTGAACCAAATCTATACGTTGGTTCACAATCATGAGTCCACCTCTAATCTGAGTGTTCACAGAGGCTTGGACATCAATGGCTTGGCTGACCGAGGCTGAGAGATTGTTTAAAGTAGCGGCAGTTTCTACCTGACCAGACAGGGCCAGTGCAGAAGTAGTGAGAGATGCGGCTACTGCCGCAGTTGCAACAATGCTGACTATGGCCGCAGTTATACCAAAATCCCGCTTTTGTCTGAATAAAGTTAATGTGTTGGCTGTTCTCACGGGAATTGGGACAAATCGAGGCATACGAGCCACAGTGGCTGTTTGATGTAAGCTTGCGTTCCAGCATAAGGTATAGGAACAGTTGTTATAGTTACAAACAACCCAAATAAATGGTGGCCACACACAAACTGGGGTGGCTCCAATTTCCTTTTTAACACTACTGATCTTTCCTATCATTTCACCAGATGTTATAATATCTTCCAACTCCGCCTGAACTATACCTCCTCCTAGAATCATTGACATAGGTGTTATATCTGAGCAACTTCCTCCTGAGCCACAAAGCAGCCATGCATCGAAAGGATTAATATCATATCTAAATGGATCCATTTCGGTGAAATTACCATAGCCTTCTAATGGTGAAAATGTAAAAAATTTTCCTTGGAGACTGTGAGCCCTACGACTCTGGCATCCAGTCCATGGGAGGAGAGTTGCTCTATCTGCCATCCTGCCTGTGCAAAAAGGGGCATATTGTGGTTGTGTCTTTCTATTGGAGCGTTCCTCATCACTAGTTTTTCGCCTAGGCCACCAGCCGTAAAGGACGGTGGCATTTGATTTAAAATTCTTATTTTTCTTAACAATTTTTCCCATATGTGCATAGGAGAAATTTCCTAGTTCAATGCATGGCTGATCATTAGTATTATTAGATAAGATTGTAAAGCATAGGCTACCATTCACCCTCCAAGTCTCATTAGTACTTACAGCTGCTAAATTTTGGTCCATGGGCAAAAAGGGCATACCCAAGGACTCGTTAGTTGTAAAGAACCGGGGGAATACCTGTGCATCATGCATCACTGGCATGGGTTTTGGGAATGTTGACATTATACCCCAACGAAGTTCTTCAGCTTGTGTCTGTTGGTTCAGGAGTATCCATGTCAGGATCCATAGTTCTGGGTGCCACATCTTCCTTTTCCTGTTTGATGATTCTGGTTAGCCGTGTGGGCACCCAGATTGGAGTGTCTTGATCCTGTGGAAAAACACAAACAGCTCCCCTGGATCTTATTAATATTGGATCCGGGCCTTTCCATTCATTATTAATAACATCTTTCCATTTAACACACTCCTTAGGTGTAGACTGTGAAGCATGTCTGTCTGCAGCAGACCGACCTTCAAAATCCAAATTTAAAAAGTTTAACGTGAATAAGGTCAGGGAAATAGACTTCTTAGGTCCCATGTTAGGGCCTGAGCCTATTCCCCCTTTTTGTTTTTGTAAATAAACTTTTAATGTTCCATTAGCACGTTTCACTATACCTTGTGCTTGTGGATTATAAGGTAATCCAGTAGTATGATGAACTCTCATTTTGGCACAAAACTGTTGAAAAGTTTTTGAGGTATAAGCAGGGCCATTATCGGTTTTTATTTGTTTTGGTTTTCCCCATGTGGCCCAAGTCTCAAGGCAATGAGTAATCACATGATTAACCTTTTCGCCTGAAAGAGGAGTGGCATGTATAATACCAGAACATGTATCAACAGATACATGAATATATTTTAATTTTCCAAATCCATTATAATGAGTAACATCCATTTGCCAAATATGAAGTGGTTTTAACCCTCTTGGATTAACACCAAAAGAGGGGGCAGATCTAAAATCTGCACAATTAGGACAACCAAGAACAATCTCACAGGCTTGTGCACGTGTCAATTGAAACTTAATTCTTAAGGTTTGAGCTGAAACATGATATAATTTATGAAAATCTATAGCCAACTGAACAGGCGATAAAGCTGTAAAAATTTGTTTAGTAGCTTTATCTGCTAAAGCATTGGCCGTAGCCATTGGTCCAGGTAACAAAGTATGTGCTCTTATATGTTGAATGAAAAAAGGATTAGTTCTACATCTAATAGCAGATTGAATATCATGAAAAACGTCAGCAATAGGACTCTTAGAACTAATAACACCTATTACCTCTAAAATATTAGTAGCTCTAACAACATAATGGGAATCAGATATAATATTTATAGGTTCAGAAAATTTTCTCAATACCATAGCAACTATGGCACATTCCACTATTTGTGGGGAGGCAAAATCAAATTGTACTTGATAAGATTTATTATTTACAACATAGCTCCCAATACCTGTACTGGAACCATCAGTATAAATGTCTATGGCATTTAAAAGAGGCTGTGAACTTGTTACTTTTGGAAAAATAAATGTATTTGTACTCGCAAATTGTAATACCGGATGTTTAGGATAATGATTATCAATCTTTTCTGAAAAAGTACATCTTAACACTGTCCACATGTCAATGGTTGCACATAGGGTATTTATTTGATAAGCTGTATATGGGCAAATAATCATCTTTGGTTCACATCCAAAATGTGTTATAGCTTGTTGAATGTCAATAAGTGCCACCTCAGCAACTGAAGTGGGATAATATGTCAACACTTTTCCTGGTGAACTATGTGAATGAATCCATAATAGAGGTCCATTTTGCCATAACACTCCTGTAGGTTGATGAGGAGATGGGAGTATACATAATATAAATTCTTGAGAAAGGTCAACACGTGTAAGCATTGCCTCTTTTAAACTCTCTTCTACCTTATTTAACGTAGCAGATGCTTCAGGAGTAAGTTTTCTTGGTGAAGTAATAGCCGCATCCCCTTCAAGAATTTTAAATAAAGGTCTTAACTCGGCCGTAGAAAGTTTTAAATATGGTCTAATCCAATTTATATCTCCTAAAAGTTTTTGATAATCATTTAAAATTTTTAAAGAATCTCTTCTAATAGTCACCTTTTGTGGTTGTACAATAGTTGGCATTATAACAGTTCCCAAAAACCGTCCCACCTCTTCTTCTTGTACCTTTTCTGGGGCAATAATCAACCCCCAAATCTTTAGGGCATCTGTAAGCATCTGAAATGCTTGATGCAATACATCTAAATTACTATGACAAAGCAAAATATCATCCATATAATGACAAATTTTAATTGTTTTAAAACAATCTCTCATGGGCTGTATAGCCTTTGCCACATAAAACTGGCACATGGTAGGACTATTAGCCATCCCTTGGGGAAGAACTTTCCATTGATATCTTTTATCAGGCTCTTCATGATTAATGTAAAGGCAAATCTAGGTCTATCTTGTTTTTGTAGAGGAATAGAAAAAAAGCAATCTTTAATATCTACTATTAATATCTCCCAATGTTTTGGCAAAGCAGATAAAAGAGGCAAACCCCTTTGAATTGGCCCCATAATTTGCATTTGGCTATTTATAGCACGCAAATCATGAAGCAACCTCCATTTTCCTGATTTTTTCTTAATAACAAAAATTGGAGTATTCCAAGGGGAATGAGAAATTTCTAAATGTCCTAATTTTTTTTGTTCCTCAACTAATTCTTTAGCAGCTAATAACTTTTCAGAGGTAAATGGCCATTGGGGAACCCACACCGGGTCCTCTGAACACCAGGGTATAGGAATTGCTTCCTCAATGGCCCCTAGGAAAAACCCAATCCCTTTTTGTCATTTTTTTGTGTTACAACAATAGGACTAGTACGTCCCTGTAATTTTGTGCCCAATCCTTTTCCTGGCACGTATCCCATTTGTTTTATCATATTTTTACTTTGTTGTGAATAATCATTAGTGAGTATAAATTTCATCTGTGTTAAAATGTCTCTTCCCCACAAATTTATGGGTAAAGGAAGGACATAAGGAGTAAATGTACCTTTTCTTCCTTCTAGATCCTCCCAATATAGCATTCATGCACTAACATTAGGTGTATTTTCATAACCCAATCCTTGTAAAGATTGAGATGACTGATTGACCGGCCATTCTGAAGGCCACCAGGTAGATGAAATAATTGAGGTATCTGCACCCGTATCTAATAATCCTTTAAACCTTTTTCCTTGTATTTTTATTTCTAAGGTAGGTCTTTTATCCAATTCTAAAGACAAAAAGGTATGTTGTCCTCCGGAATGGCCAAAACCCTGATCTTTTCTTTCTTGATCCCTACTAGGAAAGAGAGCATGTAAACTAGGCAACAGTAGAAGTTGAGCAATCCGATCTCCAGGTGATATCGAACTTATTCCTCTAGGAGAAGAACACAGTATTTGTACTTGTCTCTTATAATCTTGATCTATAACTCCTGGATGAACAACTAACCCCTTCATAGTTGTAGATGACCTACCTAGTACTATTCCTACTGAATTCTCGGGCAATGGGCCATAAAAATCAGAAGGTATAGGCTGACATCCCATAACGGGCGTTAATACTGCTCTGGTGGTGGCACACAGGTCCAGTCCTGCAGATCCACGGGTTGCTCTCCTGACTTCTCCTCGCTCACAAATCTGTGTTGATGGATTTGTTTTGATTTCGCTATTGTCCCATACATTTGAGAGCCCTGGGGTTGGGGGCCCTTCTGTCCGTTTTTTGACTGATCATTTAGAGGCCTTCCTTGATTATCTTTTACTGATCTACATTCATTTGCCCAATGTTTTCCTTTTTTACATCTTGGACATGTGTCTGGCTGTCTTTTTTGACTTTGTTGATTATTATTTGTCATTCTACACTGTTTCTGCATATGTCCTAATTTTCCACATTTAAAGCATTTTAAATTACTAGCCTTTTGAGCTGACAAAAAAGCAGCAGCTATCCCTGCATTTGTCAAAGGTCCTCCAATCTCCCTACATGCCTTCATCCAAGCATTAAGACCTTTTCCTTTCCATGGTGTAATAGCATTTCTACATTCTTTTGTACATTGTTCAAAAACTAATTGTTCTATCAGTGGCAAAGCCGTTTCAGCATCTCCGAATATTCTTCCTGCAGCTTCCATCATTCTGGCTACAAAATCTGCAAATGGCTCATTTTGGCCCTGAATAACTTTTGTTAAATTGCCTGCTACTTGTCCCTTATTGGGCAAACTCTTCCATGCCTTAAATGCAGCATGATTAATCTGTTCATATACTTGAGGCGGATAAACTGTTTGATTTGCAGCCCATTGACCTTGTCCTGTAAGCATATCAAAATTCCATTGAGGATGCTGATCCGCTGCATTTTTTCTAGCCTGACTCATACAAAGATCCTGGAAAATGGATTTCCAGTCTAAATATTGTCCCATAGTGAGACATGCTTTTGTTGTATTATACCAGTCATCAGGAGTCATTGCTGCGGCGGTAAGTCTTTCAACCAATGCCACAGTAAATGAGGCCGTGACTCCATATGTCTGAACTGCATCTACTAAGGCCTTTAATTGTTTCAAATCCAGCTGAGAATACTGTCTTTGTCCTGCTTCTTCCCATACTGGAAAGGCAGCTCTAATCTTCTTTCTTTCTTTGTCTGAAATAAGAGAGTTTGTTGCCTTCATATTGTCCTTCCTTTTCTTAATTTTTGGGCGCACCACCATTAGTTCCTCCAAAGGTGGCGCTGTTGGACTACACTTAGGTGCATAAGGAGGATCGAGTCCATATCTTTTCTGTTCATACCTAGCGGCTTCCTCTTCTAACTCTGCTCTTTCTGTTGGGTCCAGTACTTCCTCTTCCTCTTCTTCTGAACTAGATTGATCTTTTTTAGATTCCTCCCCCTCCGAGGACGTCTCCCCAGAGGAGGATGACTCCACCCTAAGGTTTCGAAATTCATCCAATGCGGGGTACAGTCTTTGTCTACTTTCCCGCTTTTTTCCTTCTTTATCTTTTTTCTGTGTTTTTCTCTGTCCTTTTTATCCTTTTGTTTCTTTTGGGGAGGTTTATTTTTTACATTTTCCCCCTTCTTTTCTGCTTCTGATAGACTGTCCTGATGATCAGCCAATGCTCGCTGTCCCTCCCTCACTTTGTCTTGGCATCTGTCGTCCTCTATGCAAGCTCTAATCATTTTAAAAATTGGCCATGTGCCTGGTCTCAATTTTCCTCCTTCCTTTTCATTTAGCAGGTCTATCCCAAGCTTTTTCCATGAACTCTTAGATAGCGACCCAGTAGTCACAAACCACGGAGCCACTCTATCCACTTCCTTTAAAAAATTACGCAGCACCCTTTCCGGTATCTTAAGCTTCCTCTGTAGGAGCAACGCCTGCATTGCTTCCAGAATCGGCTTCATCTGACCATTTCCCATGCTTCCTTTATCTACAGGAGCGGGACAACACCTACTCAGTTATTTACCTGAGATTCACAGTGATTTAATCTTTGTCACAAAAAGGGTACGTGCATTCCCTTCCAGGCTTATGGCAATTGATACAGAAGCAGCACAACACAATGAGAATAAAACAAAGCAAAACGAAACAAGCGAGTGCAACAAACGGGTCGCTCAGAACAATCATACCTTGCAGAAAAGTGCCTAGGCTCTCACGCCGTCAGTTCTGACTCCTCTTCTGATGAGCAATCAGGGGTCCTTCGAGTCGTTCTTCCACCCGGGACATCGGCAAGTTCCCGGGTTTCGGCACCACTTGTCGCACGCCGCCTTCGCCGATTAAGGAGACGGGACAAACAGGAGTCTTCTGACAACAACTTTATTGACAGCTCTTTTAGTTCACGGATGGGGAAGGACCCCGAGCCCGAAAATCCCTCGGCTTATATAGAGCTCCGGGGGCATGTGATTCTCTTATTGGCTCATAGAATGTACCTTAATTAGCATCCAACTTACGAGTACTTGTGGCGCGCTCACGCATGCGCATTGTCATTACATGCTTCCGTAAAGAACCAGGAAACAGGGAACCAGCGCCATCTTGCGATGGCGATTACGGCTCCCGACAGTTTCATATGCAACAGTTTTTGAAATATGATTTGGAATGGTTGAAT
Source organism: Cricetomys ansorgei (assembly GCA_026225945.1). Classification (NCBI taxonomy): domain Eukaryota; kingdom Metazoa; phylum Chordata; class Mammalia; order Rodentia; family Nesomyidae; genus Cricetomys; species Cricetomys ansorgei. Next base: position 45,327 of record JAMJFZ010001453.1, read on the forward strand.
TAATCTAATTTGCATATGCATACCCTACTTTTTGTGACAGTTTCAAGGATATAATATAACCACTACAGACAATAGTGGATGTGTTCTACTATGGATCCCTTGTTATCCAGGCTCAGTTTCCTGTTTGTTTTTGTTTTGTTTGTTTTTTGTCAAATGAGCATAAGAATGTCTCTTTTGGTGAGGTGCTATATTAGGCATCAACGGAGTCTACAGCATTTAAAGACATGAATGGCATGTTTTAAAATTAATAAACAATATTATAGCATTGCATTGTGTCGAGGACACAATGTGTGCTATGTGTTGCTATAAATCAATGCAGGATTGGATCCAGCATTCTTTGGTAGCTGCTTACAGAGAAGAGATAGGGGCAAAATAATAGATGATTTTGTGATACTTGGATATTTCTCTTGTGCAAGACCTTGTGATATTGGAGAGTTCACAGAGTGCCTCGTGGACTCTAAGAGAGTAAAACCTGAAAATCTAAAAGTGATAGATTTGGAAAATTAGGGCTTGTGTTGTTTGGAGGAAAGAAGATTATGGTCCTCATGTTGAAGTAATGTGTGTTTGAAAAAGCAGAAAGAAGTTTCCATATTGGTGCTGAGGAACAAATGGCACTGGGTGTGATATATATGGCCCTTCTGCTGCTACTCAGAAGCCCTTGGCTGGGAAGTGATGGTGGACATGGCTCTGGATGCAAGTAAATGCTATGCTATAGGCTGAACTTTCATCCTGTCCTTTGGAGCCTACATGTGCCTGAGAACAATATACAAGGTTAGGAGACTGAACTGCAGACCTCCCTCTCAGTGTTTTTGATATAATGAATCTAAAGTAAGCCTGAGAGTACACATTTGTTGAGTGCCATGAAATGAGCTGTGTTTCTCCATGATACATTCGTGGAAGCCCTGGTTCCCAAAGTAGCTATATTTGGAGACAGGGCTTTTAGGAAGCAATAATGTTCAATGTAGTCAGGACGCAGGGATGTCCTAATCCCAACAGGACTGGCAGCCTTAAAGAAGTCTATCTGTCTGTTTATCTATCTATCTATCTATCTATCTATCTATCTAACTTCTATCTACCACTGCTGTGTATGAACACAGTGAAGAGTCCCCTACCAGCTCCTTTAACTTAGGCTTCCTTCCTCCTTGAATCACAAGGAAATACATTCACACTGCTCAGGTGCCTGCTTGCCAGTATTTTGCTTGGCTGTTCTAGCAGTTATATGGTGAGTTCTCAGAGGATGTCAAATCTAAATGGGCTGGAGACCAACTCGGAGAATTTGAGACTTCCACACAGACCAACAGGTGTTTCTGTTGCCCTTCACCACTCATAGCAATTCTGATTGAATCACGCTTCCATTGCTAGCAAGCACTAGCCAAAGACTTAAAAAAAAAAAAAAAAAGGGCAGAAAGAATCATTAATGAGTCTCATCAGCTTGTTTTTCTCTGCTTCGTCAGTGAATGCTCCTCACAGAGGCTCTGTTCACAGATTTCAGTTAATTAGTCTTTAGTCCTGGCATGGGAGAGAAGTGGAACAAATTGCTCACTAGAAAGGAATCTTGGTACTTTCATTGGTACAGTCAATTTTTCATTATCAAATTCTTCTAGAAGTTAAAATTTATTAAAATAATTTTAGAACATGTCAAATAAGTATATTAATAAGTTACAGTTTAGGTTCTAGGAGAACTGACTTAAGGCTTTTTAAGGCAACTAATTGTCTGTGGGAGATGATATTGATTAGTTACTTATTTGAGGGAAGAGCTCCCCATTGTGGGTGGTAGCATTCCCTAAGCAGGGGTTCTTGAACTATGTAAGAGTAGAGAGAGCTGACCGCTAGCGTGCATGGGTTAATTCATTGCTCCTAACTCTTTATGGTAGATGTGATAGGACTAGTTGCTTCAAGTTTCTGCCTTGACTTTCCTGAAAGGACAGATGGTAACCTTGAAATGTGAGCCCAATAAACCCTTTTCTCTCTTAAGTTACTTTTTTGTCAAGATATTTTATCACGCCCACAGGCAAGACTAAGACAATAAACTTGTTTTATACCATGTTAATTACATTTTCTAAAGTAAAGTAGACACTTTTCTCTTTGACCTCCAGATGACCTTTACAGGAATGAACTACTAGATGGAGATCAAGAGTGAATTTTTAACTTGTACAATAAATATACCATCTTATTTATGTTTTCAGACACTCCAATATTGTGTCTTAAGACATTTCTAAATTGTCCTTGTACATAAAATCTTCTTTGAAAATTATCATCATGTGTACCAGGCATTTTTGAAACACCCTATAAGTCTTTCATTTTTTAATTTTTTTCCCTTTTATTGAAGATAACACTCTTTTCTCAAGCAATATATTCTGATTACAGTTTCCCTTCCCTCTATTCATCCTAGTTCCTTCCCACCTCACCTCCAATCTGGATCCACTCTCTTTCTGTCTCTCATTAAAAAGAACATGATTCTAAGAGATAACAACAAAACATAACAAAATAAAATATAAGATTAAAACAAAACATTAAAGTTGAACAAGGCAAACAAACAGAAGGAAAAGAGCCCTCAGAGAAGGAACAAGAATCAGAGATCCACTTATTCCAAACTCAAGACTCCAATAAAAATATTAAACTAAAAACTACAAAGCATATGCAGAGGACCTGGTGCAGACCCATGGCCCTGTGCTTGCTGCTTCAGTCATATGTGAGTCCATATTAGCTTTTTTCATTTGATTTAGAGGGACTTGTTCTCCTAGTGTCTTCCATCCTCTCTGGTCTTACACTTTTCCTGCCTCCTCTTCTCTTGAAACACCCTGTCACTCTTCTGTTTACATAGATCTGTTCTTGATACGTGTTTGTTAATTTGAATTACAGTGCATAGCCTCAGGTAGTCCCTTATCAACTTGCAGACATTTCTTTCTAAGGAAGAAGAATCATCCATTTTCTGGTTTCATATTGCAATACAGATCCCAGGGTCCTAAACACAGGCTTTGATGGGATTTGGTTCAAATTCAGGAATGACTTCTCTCCAAAAACATTCCTGGGTGGTTTTGTGAACTATTATTGGGAAACACTGTTTAGGGCATGTGTGCCTCTCCTGTTTAAATTTAAGTAGTTAGTCCTTTATGTGGGGGAAGGAATAAGGATTCTCTGACCATCTAAAATCAAAATGGCATACATAACTTACTCTTTTAGCCAAATCACACTAATACAGTGGTGTTTAATCTAATTGATGGGACAGTCTCTACATATTGTAAAGTAGATTTCTGCCTACACTTCAGGGTCCTTTTCCACACTCCGTGTTTCTCCTTACCAGGTGAGCTACTGTGTTGAACAGCTGACACAGGGGCAGGAGGGGCTAAGATAGCAAAGCTTCCTGTGTACTGGATTCTGTATCAATCAAAATAAGAAAAAAAGAATTTAATGAAAACCTTTAATTTGTTGTTTCGAGGAACTAATGCTTGCTGTAATTGGTTTTTTCCTATTGCATGGTAACGTCTGATTTTAAATATCCATTTAGTCATTCTGTAACTAAGACTGAATGATCCTGGAACTTTCTGAGAAGCACTTGTAGCATCTGTTTGAATGCAAAGTATATTCATTATGGTCCTTGCAATTAAAATGAATATCAAATGAGGTTGTAATAGCTACACACTTAAATGTTATGCTTTATTTTAAGACCCTTACACTCCAGACGTCATTTGGAACTCTGTTGCTTCTAAGACACTTAGGACAAAGAATTGATGGACATGTGGAGCTTCTGTATTTCTATTTATAATTATTTGTACCATACCATGAGCTAGCAAATGTCATTCATTATTGGCTTCTCACAACTTTTATAGAGATGGTAATGTATAGATTACAATATTATCTCCACTGTTACAAAGTTTGAAAATGGAATCACTTTTAAAATTATGATTTGGCTATCCCTTATATTTACATCTAGTCTTGGATATGATTATGAATTCACTTAGTCTTAACCAATCATATAAATATATAGAAAAACGTAATAAGTACTATATAATTCTGTATATAGATTAGAATGAAACAAGTTTTACTAAATAGTGGTTATCCAAAGGGATAACCACTTTTGTCCGTGTACTTTAGTTTTATTGTCTTAAAATTATTAGCATAATAATATGCAAAGCAAAAATCATTAAAAATTAAATCTACTTCTGAAATGAGTATTATAAGAACTTGAGAGGTTGTAGAGATACTTGATCAGTACCATGTTAAGCATGAGGACCTGGGTTTGATCTAGAACCTTTATTTTGTAAAGATTTTTTTCTCAGTTTGCCAGTTGTCTTTAGGTTAAAACAACAGAGGTGGGTTTGTAGAGTGTCTAACATCATGAGCAGTTCTAGCAGAATAGAATCTTGCGCTGTGTTTAAATGTTTCCTATAGTGTCATCCACAGTTTATTTTCCTTCCTTTATATACATATAAACTATCAATATGTATGTATACATATTCATATATATATATATATATATATATATATATATATATATATTTCGAATAGCTTATGACTTTTTTTTTCAAGACAGGGTTTTTTGTTGTAACTCTGGCTGTCCTAGAACTCACTCTATAGACCAGGCTGGCCTCAAACTCACAGAAATCGGCCTGCCTCTGTCTCCTAAGTACTTGGATTAAAGGCATGAGCCACTGCTGCCTGGCTGCTTGTGATTCTTACTTCGATGTCGTCTTCACTATTATTTATACACTAAGAAAAAAGCAAAACCTCTTTGTGAAAATTATTGCGCATATTTATGGGGAAAATGGTTCTCACAGTGTAGAATGATATGAGTTAGCACAAGAAGTTCATCAGCTTGACAATGGAGTGTTGGCAATAATCTCTGGACAGTCCGCAAGGCTGAGCTGAACCTAGGTTTCTTTGGAATGAACAGACATAGGAGCATGGGATTGCCAATGAAAACTGTGACCCCTTAATATGGACCCCAGAGATAAATCAACCATAAGCTAAAGCTATTCAAGTACAAAAACTAACTGGACTACACAGCAATAGGAATTTGTGCATTAAGGATAATTTTGCTTTTCTCTGAAGTGTATTCGTAAGCTTATAGCCAAGCAGAAGTGACCTGACTGCAGATGTCTGACGTGGAGTTCATGGTGTTTCTCTCCTCACCCCATTGCTTCCATTCCCTTGCCAAAGCAATAGGCCGTGTGTGCATAACTTATGGTTTCGGAAATTCGAGTGAGAATTCTCATGCCATGAGTCTCTGTTTGTTTTACAAGACACCTTGTTTAGTTATGAATGCCCCCCTATGATTTTAAATAAATCTCCTTTGGCTGAAAACATTGAATGTGATAGCATGAGCTTGATATCCTGTAGCTAAGACTGAGGAGGTAAAGACATGTAGATCACTAGGGCTTGTTGCTAGCCTGCCTAACCTACTTAGCAAGCCCCAGGCCACTGAGAGACACTGTCTCAAATAAATAAATAAAGGTTCACAGGAATGAAACCTGAGTTGCCCCTACTTCTACATGCACATGCACAGAGATGTACTCGCCCTCTCATATCTACAACACACACACACAAACACACACACACCACCACCTCCTTACAGACACAACTTGAGTATGATAAGTAGATATTCAGAAAAAGATACAGATAAATCCTACTTAAAATGCAGTTCTAGTCAACAATCCCAGTGCTTTCAGATGGCTAAGGTGTTTCACTTATTTGGGCAGGACCTGCTAGCCTTTCTAAAAAGCACTTATTTGTATGTCTTGGAATGTACTGCACTCATATATTTATTTTACAAATCATATTATAGTTTCTAATTTGGAATTTCCTCCTGACATATTTATTCCCTGAATATATGAAGATTTATTTAATTGCAGAAGTGTGGGTGGTTGTGTTTCATGTCTTTCTGATGATATTTAGTGTTGTTTGTTGGTTTCCAAGGTTTCATTTCTTTTAATTTCTCAATGTAGTCTAGTTCTCATAATTCATACTTTTATTGCTTTGTTATGTTGGAAAAAGCCATATAAATTATCCATCCTTTTGGATAGTTTACTATTAGATTTTCTATCTATTGGAAAGGAGATATGTTCACAATTTTCGCCTGTAAAGTAAGCTGTGTAAAACTCAATAGACTTTGATGATACTAAACTGTAATTCAGTGGCATCCAAGAGCAAAGAAAATACAACTTTAGAATTGTGACTTATAACCTATTTTTAGCAAAAATAATAATAGTAATAATAATTCTAAATTTGGGTGCACTTTTCAAGAAAAGCATTTTTCCAACTTTGAATTTTCCATTTTAAAAACCCTTGATGTTTTGTAACTTTTGAAACAGTGTAGCCTCTTTAAAAGCATTAACCAATTCCAGCTAAAAATTGTTTTAAGTAGATGAAACTCATTGTGAATAATCAGTATATGAATCAAAAAGTTAATCATTTATCTAATGAGTTATGGGCCCTAATTTTAGTATTAAAACTGCATGATTTAATTCAATGAAATAAACACAGGCAATATTGAAGAATACAATTCAAGGCCAGCAATGTAGTTCAGCTGGTAGAGGTCCTTGCTAATGAGCAGGAAGACATGGGTTCAATCCCCAGCACTGCATAAGATGGTCTCATGGTGAATCCCTGTAATCGCAGTACTTCTAAGGCAGAAGTTCAAGGTTAAGGCCATTGTAGGCTAGGCGGAGAATTTAACGCCAGCCTTTGCTAAAGATATGACTAAATAAAAATACAGGTCCAATGAGGTGGCTCAGTGGGTAGAGGCACTTGTTGCTAAGCCTTGATGACTTGAGCTCAATTCCCAAGACCCACATGATAGAAGAAAGGGGGAAAAATGCTAATTGTCCTCTGATCTTTACATGCACACAAACACACATGAACACACACAAAAACAAGTAAATAAGTAAATGTTTAAAAAAGGAAAAAGAAGCAAAGAAAGAGGAAAAATGATTTAGAAAGATAAGCCTAACAGTGCTAATAATGTTGCACACTGGAGTGGTTAGAACCCTTCAGAAACACATTGTCAAGCAAAAGGGTGGAATGGCAGCAGCAAGAAGAGCTATGTGAGGTTGTGTAAACAGCATTGACAGGTGGTTCCGAGAGGCTCAACAGGAAAGGTGTGAAGAAGAATTAATGATAGCTGATGCATGTGTGTTTCCTGTGTCTCAGGAAATGTAGTACAGATGATGAAATGGGAGAATTCACACAAATTAACCAAAGAAAAGCAACTGAGGAATTCTAGCTTAGAGATGCCATGTGCTCACTGACACGGACATGAAGACCAAGTAGCATAGTACGAAAGAAAGTGAGAGGCAGGAAGAGAACCTGAGGCCACAGAAGGAGGAATGGAGCCTGGAGATCAATCCTGAGCCTCTTTGGATCTCACACTTAATGTTTTCCCTTGGGGAAAGGGATGGCTGCAAGCTGGACATTCAGGTTGTCACATGGAGAATGAAGTACAAGACAGACCTGGTGTGAAGGCACCTGGAGCACAGTGGCCGTGGCTCTCTGAGAGGCCCACCAGGATGAGAGAGGAAGGACTTGCTCAAGTGAAAGTATACTGGTGAATGGATCAAATTACTTACATGTATAAATCAGAAAATTTCCAGGGTGGCTCGAGCTTCTAACTCAGAAAACTGGGCAGCAGTTCCAAGGCTTCCTGGCAGGGCTGCTTATTAAGGAAAATCAGGAGAGTGGACAGTTTGAAGAAATGACACTGAGAAGACAGATGTCATCCTGTGTGTGATGGCCCAGAGGGTGCAGACCCTATTAATTAACACCAAAAACACTCATGTAGTGTTTCCTTGCAATGTAAACATCCCCATTAACCAAAATGAAATGAAAGGATCCTCATACTCTCCATTCTTGTGCTTGTATTAGAAGAGCAGAGGACAGAGTCCAAACTGACACATCTCAGAGATGTCATTAATGTTTTCACTTTCCTTCAGCTTCCTGGTCTGCTTTGGTTTTATGCTACCTACATAATGGCTATTCCAAGGACCAAGAAAGTAGAGACTTCAGCTCTAGCTCTTCCCAGGGAGAGGCGCATTAAGTGCACCCACATGTTGTGAACCAAAACAAGTCCCATGTTTTGCCAATCCTAATAGTGGAAGGAGAAATGGAGTCTTCCCGTGTGTGGATTAGCACAACCAAAGCAGATATCTGTGAGCAGTGGTGGATGTTTCATAGCATGAGTCGTTATTGGAGGAGGGAAAGCAGAAGGTAGAAGGAAAGAGAAGAAAAGACCAATCAAAAGGGAAGGGGAGAAGGGAGAAGAAGAGAATGCAGCTACATGAAGGAAATGGAAGGTAATGACCAGAAAAGTAAAAACCAACAGAATCCAAATCAGGAAGCTTTTTCACGGACATTACTGCTCATAACAAATAAAGTGAAAAATGAATAAAGTGGAAAACAGAGATGTAGCCAATGGTAACATGCCATAAAGAGGAAACCTGCTCCAGTGATGGTTGCGGGTGGCCACTGAAGAATGACTGGAGGGAAGAAACAATCCATAATGATTTTCAGGACATTTAAATGTGGTGGGGTGACTGGATAAGTCACAGGCAGAGCAAACAGAAGAGCTTAGGTATTGCAGATAATTTTTAAAATAAGGTAGCTCTAATTTTTCAAATTGTAAATGGGGCTTTACAGGAAAAACCTATACCTAATAAGACAGAGAAGGAACAGGGAAGGTCTCTTTTATCCCCTGGAACCTCCCAAGTTACAAACTTGCTGAGCTCTGAGGTCAGATATCAAGGATTATGTACCCTCTATAAAGCAAGTAGAACCATTCATTTCTGCCACTTGATTAACTGAGTGCTTGTGTGTACAGTTCAGTCTTCTTAACAAGAATGGAAATGTTGACATTTTGAGAGGCTGTTTATTCTAGCAGTACATAGAGTTGATGAATTGTCTTCTCGTGTGCCCCTAGTTAAGACTGAACCTAAATGTCGATGCTCAAATTAGAGTTCAAATACATATTCCTTCTAGCCAAGAATTTCTTTTAAATATGTGTAAATTTAAAGCATGCATAAGAATTATGGATTTAAGATTTATATTTCCTTGTAGCTATTTGGCCAGGTGTTTTCTTAGGTTAGGAGAGTAAGTATTTGTAATCTTTTCTAAACAAAGAATATATATGAAAATTATAATACCACAGAAACTATACTGTCACTAAATTTCCTTTGAATGTTATTACATCTTAATGAATAGATTTCTTCTAATTTGTGAGAAATGTGAGTTTATAGAATTGCACTTAAGCTATTTAAACTACAATATAGTAAGAAATCATAATGACAAGGTTTTTAATTTTGCAGTTTTAGTTTGTTATAAAAGATCATACAAATCAAGAAATAAATGTCTTACCTAAATTCAAAAAATTAAAAATCATTAGGTTTGTCTTATTTTTTAATTTATTTTTCTTCTTTTGTATAATACATATAAACAACCCTCCTACCTTCCTTCCATTCCCCTCAACTACCCCATCCTCCCTCTCCTCCTATTGTATGTCCTCCCCATCCTCCCCCTCACGTACCCACTCTGCTTCTCCCCATAGACAAGAGCAGTCTTCACAGGGTCTCTGCTCCAACAGGACACAACAAATGGGACAAGGCCAGGCACCAGTCCCCACATCAAGGGTGGATCAGGCAACCCACCTGGAGAAAATGAGTCCCAAGGGCCTGCAAATGCATCAGAGAACCCCCACATACACTCTAGCTTACAGGCTCTCTACAAGAACCTGAAGTAAGACAACCACAAGCATATCTAGGAGACCCTTCAGGTTTCCTGTCTTCTGCTTCAGGCTCTGAGAGACCTCAAGGATGATGGTCTGTTGTCTTATTTTTTAAAATATCATACGTATTGACTCTTCCTCTCTGAGAAAAACAAAATGATGTTTATAAAATTTCTTCTGAGCTAGATGGTGGTAGCTCATGGCTTTAATCCCAGCACTTGGGTGGCAGAGGCAGGAGGATCTCTGTGAGTTCGAAGCCAGCCTGGTCTGTAGAGTGAGTTCCATGATAATTAGAGTTACAACAGAGAAAACCTGTTTCAAAAAAAATTCTTCTGAATGATTGTGCAAATAAAATAATATACACTTGAAATCTTTAATGAGAATAGCACATTAGATGAAGATGTAAAGAGAAGGCTTTGAATTTTAATATTCTTTCATGAATGTTCTTCCCTGTTTTTCCTTACATTCATACCTATTGTCTGTCAAAAATAAGATTTAATTAAGTTACTTTCATTATCTTTCCTATATCATATCAAATAATTAATGATTCTTACTAATGAACTATTTTTAAAATTATCCATTCTTATGGCACCATAAGATGAGAATATACTTGACTTATCAGATATTATGAATTGTGCTTAAAACATGTCCCCTATACAAGATACTGAAAAATTAACCAGTTTTACTATAAAAATGCTTTTCCAGTTGCATGTGTTACCATCTACCTATAGTCTCCACACTTGGGAAGCTAGGCAGGGAGATCATAAGTTTTAGTACATGCTAAGCTACATAATAAGACCCAGTATAAAAGAAAAAAGTATTCACTCTGGAGTCCTCAGAACATTACCACAGAATTGCTAACTTACCCTTTTAATGTAGTTCTTTGTCAGATGCTTTGGAAATATAGTGTGGTCAAACAGCATACTTTCAAACAGCATCACCTTAAAAATTTGATCTTATGTTTTAAAGTCGTTACAATAAAATCATTTTTTTGTGACTTTTAAAGCTTATCCTTGCTAAAACAGTGAACCAACTTAGGATCCCTTACAATTTCTAGAAATATGGCTGTATGTTTTGTGTCCTAAGTTTTCTCCCTGCTCGTTTGCTGAGGTTTCTTTAAGAGGGAAGGCTAAGAATCTCTGGGATGGTACAGAAGGGGAGGAGGTTGGGGTCTAGAGTATTGTAAAGGAGAGATAGCCCTTCATATTCATCCAGGCACAGAATTGCTGAAGGAGGTAGCTGGAGATTTACTGCCATGTATTAGCTTATGGAGCCCAACTAGCCATGTTCAAAGTGAGTCTCATAGTCAGAAGGGACAAGGTGGGACACTTTGGTAGAGCTGCAGCAGCCAGCTATAGGTGAAGTATGTTTCCAGCCTATCCACTAAGGTTCCCGACTACTGAAGGAAGCCCCTGTAGATGAGCTAGAATAATCTCTTATGTAAAATACACTCTGCACCTCCGTTACACTTACAACTTGGATTTGTGTTTGAGTCTGCAACCTGACGTTCTACATAAGGTGACACTTAGAGTACCCATCACAAACATTGAAGATTACCTCTAAAATGAGTTACTACAAAACCCAAACCTAGAGTAGTGGCAGTTTGTATCTTCAACTGAAGAATGTATGGCAGCACTCTCGTAGACAGGTGGGGCGTGCCTCTTATGGACTGAGGGATTTGTGTCTAACAGCTTTGCTCTGCTGGTGGAAGTGCATGTGACTCATGTTACATTGCTAAATAAAATCTCCTGCCATTAGATGACCTTAATTATGATTTCACGGATCAAGATGGATTTAGAAGATTCATTTAAGGAAAACAAAATCATTCTATTTCCTTGAACTGTTTAAAAAAAAAGTCTGCAGATGCTTTTATTCTACATTTCATCAAGATGGCACACAGACTTCACTCAGTAATTCTCTCAACAGGCTGCTTCAGAGGAAGTCTTTCCATTGAGGGAGATGAGGATATCACCCCACCAACAACAGTCTGTAGTATTTCCTTCTCTAAGTCTTGGGATGTGAGTGTGTGTGTGTGTGTGTGTGTGTGTGTGTGTGTGTGTGTGTGTATCCATGTGTGTTCATGTGTGTGAGTGTGTGTTTGTGTGAGTGTGAGTGTGTGTGTGTGTGTGTGTATCCATGTGTATCCATGTGTGTTCGTGTGTGTTCATGTGTGTATCCATGTGTGATCATGTGTGTTTGTATGTGTGTGTGTGTGTGTGTATCCATGTGTGTTCATGTGTGTGTATGTATCCATGTGTGTGTGTGTATCTGTATCCGTGTGTGTTCGTGTGTGTGTTCTTGCGCATGCACATGCGTGCCTGTGTGCATGGATGAAAAGGAAACCTCAGCTGTCATTCTCTGTCATCATCCACCAATGTTTATTGAGGTAATTTCTCACTGAACCTGGAGCTCATAATTAGGCTACAGTGACTAGACAATGAGCTCCAGGAATCCCATATTCTGCACATATCCAGTGCTGGAACCACAATTAGACACCCCCACATGGGCTCTGGCGTTAAATTCAGATCACCATGTTTGCACACCAAGCAAACTTTACTGACCAAGGTTTTTCCTTACCCTTTCTTCACTGACTTCTATAGTTGAATCAGATTCCTTTGCCATGCAGAGTAAAGATAATAACGAGGCCCAGAAACAAAGTTAGAGGAATGGGCTTTTATTGGCATGCCTGTAAACAAAGTAATGTGTATGTTTTAGTTCAGAGATGATGTTTCCAAAGCTATTACTTTTTCTACCTATAAATTGTAAAACTTCTCTGGATTCTATTAACTATTAATGTTTGCTTATAAGTTACTAGGTGAAGAGATTTTAGGGAACAATGAATAATGTTAGGATGTTTGTTGTAGCCACCACAACCCTTACCTCAGATAGTAAATCCCTTAAATAACTTGTTCAATTTTCTTTGCTTTCTTTTGGCACTGGGTCACAAGTAGAAGCAAAATGTATTGTCCATTATATCATTAGATGAATAATTCTTAACAATAATTATTCCTAAATGAGTTTCTGCAAGTGATGACGGACAGAAATGACATTGGTGTTTATACTTACCTGACAATGAGAGTACATTGGCCTGCTACACCAACTCTAACATTCAGAACCACACCCTACTATTTCCATTTTATATCCAAAGAAATGTAGCTTTAATAGTAGCTCATCAATTCCTTAAAAAAAACAAAAACACAAAAAACAACAAATACCATATTGAGGCCAAGCCAATGACAAAATGCAAGTTTATATACTTTCATGCCTCATGTACTTTCTACCAAGAAAGTTGAAGAAAGTAAACATAGGAGCCTAACCAATAAAGTAATCACTTGAACATTCTTTACTAATTTCTTCTAGATTGCAGCATTATTATTTGTTTTAGCATATTTAAAATTAGAGACTGGAGCATTTTTACTAGGTAACTAGGTAGCGAGGCAAAAGGAATGTTTCTAAAGAACTGCAAACGTCTCCTTTTGAACTCATCTGATCCAATATTCTCTATATGGCCCTGACAAGTATTTTAAGAAATAATACTTCAACTGACAATTTGTTTGTAAGAATATTGGGAAACATTTGATGTGGAAGAAATGAAAACATGCTTCTCTTTCTATAGAGCACTTGACTTTCACGTTTTTAATATCAAGATATTTCAGAACATGCAAATTGTATACTGATGAAATTGAAAAATGTTACAAAAGGTTATATCCAATTCTTTTTGGATAAATCTGTGCTCTAGATGTTGACATTTTCTTTCTTTTAAAAAAAATCTGCGTACACTCCACATAAAGGACGCATCCAATGTTGCTTTCTTTCTTTGTTAACTTATTCTTGCTTTGTGAGATCTCCTATTGGAATGAGGTAGATCAGGGATGGGTTGGTCTGCCCAGTGGGAACAGCACCCCAAAGTCTGGACTAGAACACTGGCAGAGACAGACAGTGCCATGCACTACCTGAAATGGGACATTTGCTTTTAGAGTAGGGAGTTGTTCTGAGGAGAAGGGAATTCCTGCTGCGGTCAATCTTGTTTGTGGCAAAGAAAAACAACACAGAGGAGGCACAGAAAAGAAACATAGAAGGGGTCAGAAGGGAGAGCACTGTGCAGGCAAACAGGGATACTCAGCCTCCAGCAGGCCGGGACAGCAAAGACCTCAATGTACCTAGAACAAGGCCCCTCTAGCCAGCCTGGAGTTTAAATATTTTACATAACTCTGTATTTATGTTAGTTGGCCTAAATTCATCATCTTGCTTTAGAAAGGGCAGTCACCATAGCCTGTCTAGAAACCAAGCATTTCATTCTGTCTGTATTCCAAACCATCAAAATGGTAAGGTAACCAAAGCAAGAAGAATGAATGAGTGAACACTAGATCTTCAAGTTGAAAGGAAGACGCTTTAAACCTGATGAGGACAGACGAAGCTTTCACTCATTAGTCACAGCAATAAGGTTGGGTGTAGAGAGTTAGTCAAATAACTTATAAGGTTCTAATAAAAAAAGGGGGGGGTTGTTGTGAAGTGGTATCGGTCAAAGCAGTGAAGAAATTCACCCTTTCAAAATGTGGTCAGTGCATACAAATTCCATAGATTTCATAAAGGATTTATATTTTGAAATGACAAGACTCACATTCTCTAAGCTAATAAAATATATCAAAATGAAGATTAATTTGATAGATTTCCTTAAAGTACATATTTTGCTCTGGAATGTTTTATAAGATATTTGTTGTATACAGAGGATATCAATGTAATTAATAACAGCCTGGGATTGAAATTACATGATGATCGATGATAACAATTTCTTTCTTCCTTCTGTTTTTGGGCAATTTGTTATTCTTCCTCAAATCTGGAAATAAATAGCTGCTCAAATTATGCAAGAATCTCACAGTCTACATCTGCCTCAGTGACTATATCTTTATACTTATCAATCCATATCATCTACATATATATATCTGGATCTATTGGTCAGCTGTGTATTACCATCAAAACAAACTTTCAATGGTGACTTGACCCCATGGACTAGGATTTGTGATAGGGAAAAATCGTGATAGGAAGAGTGTGGTGGAGGCAGCCTGCTGACCTTACGGCAGGCAAGAAAAAGATAAAAGAAAGAGAGCTCACTTACCAAAAAAAGAAGTTCTACCCAAACCCATGAAAGCATGAACCCACCAATGGGCTTGTCCACTGATGAGATCAGAGCTTTCGGGATCCAGTCACTTCTCAAGTCCTGACCTTTGTATCCAGCCGCACTGAGTACCATGCTTTCAGCATGTGGACTTTGTGGAGACATTTTACACCCAAATCATAAAAGAATCTATAGCTATACCTGTGTATGAATATGTATATGTATGCATGTATGTAATGTATATGTGTGTGGAAGGGTATTAACTCATATATTGGTACATTTATCAGTGAGTTTCTGTGTAGGAATATACACATACATATGCACATATATACACATATATACGTATGCTTTAAATTTTCTGTAAAAGAACCATCCATGCAAGACTTTTCTACAGAAACTGTCCCTAACAAGATAAAGAAATTGATAGACTTCCATGCTCCGTAAAGCAAACTTCCTGGAAGTGACACCATGCAGAACTTACTGAAATATTAGCGCATGAAATTACTTACATACAATAGACATTTGTTATTGAACTTGAGAACAACATTTGAAAGGAAATTAATCAGGCTAGATAGAACAAAGAGTTATTATACATCATTAAATTGTGAACTACAAGTTAATTTGAGGCTAAAAGTAACATGGGAAAGGTAAAAGTAAAACAAAATTATGATAAAGTTTTATAAGACTGAATCCAGAGTATTTTACTGTGAACAGATACATATCTGGCAAGGGGTTGGGTTTTGTCATTATAGAAGATAATGTTTTTTGATAACATTAAATGAATGTGAATAAGAGTAATCTAAGAGATAATCAAAGTTTTAAGACTATTTTAGTACAAGATTAGCAATGCTGTTGGCCTGTTTTGAATATTACATCCTGACAGGGACTATAAATCTCCACTGAAATGAATAAAATTATGTGCAGACACGGTTCAGAAAAAAATTCCAAAACGCATGAATGATCTGAGGGGAAATATAATTGGGGTTATATTATAGGAGACAGGTCTATAAAAGAGAAGTCCTTGTGAAAATAAAAATAATGTTGAACTGCCTTGGAAGCTTCATTTCTAATGAGAAAGTAGAAGAAAGGAGAGGCACTGTGCTTCAGTTATATTAGTAGGGATTTAGCAGAGATTTGATCGGCAGTGACTTCTTAGGAAAGTGAGCACAGAAGAAATGCAGGCCTCTGTGTAGCATTCAGACATGTCAGAAAGGAAAAGAAACGTGGTCTGCAGCATCAGAGGCTAGTAGATGAAATTACATCACACGGAGAAGTCTCCAGTACTGTCTCTCAAGGTAGCTGACGTTACCTTAATGAGTTTCCCACAATTCAAAGTCAGACTCTTCTGGCAGAACTTGATTTATCAGCCCACTCCAGTTTGATCTGATTATAATCAGAGTCTGTGAGATTGAGATCTACAATCAAAATGTCATTAGATTGACTTAAAAAAAAACTAACTGCCGAAGGGATGGAATGGCTTGGCTGGTGTTTTCTGTGTGGGCAAGATGCATGCAAAGCCAAATTATAAACTCAGATGCCAATGTATTAATTTGTAATGAGAAAAATATAATGCTAAGGGGACTGGACACTCAAGTTGTCTAGGCTGCCAAATCTTTCCCTGTAGGGCACCCATGTAAGGAGCCAAATTAGAATCAGATGTTTGTTTCTTGAAGTTGGAATCTGAACATGGAGTGTAAATTAGAAGAGTTGCAATTTTAAGGGCAACAGGTCTTTGTCTTTGAATAGTGGCACCCTCTCCTCTAGCTTGGCTTTGTCTAAACTCAGGAATCGAATTAGTTCATTCCCCTCCCACTTTCCCCTTGTCTGGCCCTTCCATCCCTCCCCATACTCTCTCTTTGGCTGGATTTACCTCCTGCAGGCTTTCATGAAGACACATCAGCCTGGGGCCATTCAGTCTGTTCCTGGTGATCTTTGTCCCAGTCACTTCACCAAGTGTTAATCTTTTAGTTTGCCTTTCAGAGGAGAGTCCCTCAGACCCCAGCACCGACTGTGGGGGTCAACAGAGATGATGTCATCTCTATTGTCATCTATATGACATCTCTAATGTCATCTCCACCCTGTACTGCTATGGCAGAAGGAGATTTGCCGCAATCTCATCATATGGAAACAAGTAGATTTCCTTTCCAGGTAATGAGTGAAAACAAAGGAAAGTCTGAGCGGACTGGGAAGGTACGGCCTGTTTGTGACTGAATCCTGAATATTTTCTCATTTCTGTGAGGACAAAAGAAAAACGGCAGTGATTGAGATGCTCCCCTTTCTTGGTCCCTCGTGGGGACCAGCTGCAGTATGCACATATAATGCTTTATTTCTTGAGAGCTTTCAAAGATATTTTGATCATTTAGCTCATATTAAAGCTTCCCATTTGAAACTGACTGTGACAATGGAAAAACACTTGCTCAGCAAAAATGCCTTATGACAAAAAGAAACCATTTACTCCCTGGAAGTTTTTCTGGTACTAGATACCGCAGAGAGATGCAGAAATCCACTGGGGTGAAGAGACCTTACTATCTATTCACAAGTTCTTAAAAATACTAGAGGCGAGCTGTGTGTTAGTTGCGTGCAACTCTGTTGAAAACTCTTCCTAAGATAACACAAAGAAAACTGGAACAGAAGACAGACAAATGGCAACAACTACGAACAATATAATTAATTCAGAGCCAAGTTTATTAAATTTGTTTAAGATTGACAGCAGGCTTACTCCTGAGAAAGAGAAGGAGAACAGACTGCATTTCAGTTGAAAGCACTCCTGGATCCTACCAGGCTGCTGCCTAATGAGGTGATGTGGTAGAAAGAACCATGGATGCTAAATTTGCATAATGCCTTTTTTTTTTTTCCTCTAAGAGATTGCTTTGAAAATTACAAAGAAACTGAAATGAGGTGGAAAACAAAATAACAAAACACAAACATGTTCCCAGTGTTTGCAAATATTAATAATAATTTCCTGTCTTCTGAATCATTAGTTTTCCCAAGAGGCAACCTGGATGTCCTCAGAATATAAAATGATGCTTAAATTAATGAATACAGTGGGATTTGTATTTCTTTATAACTATGCCACTTGTATAAAAATACTTGTATCTATTTATGAGCTGTGCATCACAGTGGTGATGTGAGTTACTTGGTGTTTCTCAGCATCTGGCAAACCCTGCCCACAGCTCTAATTTATGCAGAAACCATTGTAGTATATAAGGTTATCTCTCTACAAGATTATCCAAAAAAATCTGTCTTTCAGTCTATTCATTTTACATATTTTTCTTTGTAATGGAACCTTGTCTTCTCTTACCTGTTTGTGGGTTAGCTCACTTACCCAAAGGAAATAACACTGGGTTTGTTATTGCCAGCCAAGAATCCAAACATCCTCCCCTCCTTCCTTTTACTCCTTTTCAGAGTTGGTAGGAGGCTTAATTCTTACACTGTCTTCCTATAAAGTCAGGAAATACTCTGCTACAAGACGTGTTGGATTTATCGTTTAATTAAATTTTTATATAAAAAGGCTTCAGTCATTACATTCATCACTTTGTAGATATTGTTTTGTACCTAAAATCCTTCTCATTTCATTTTGAAATTACTCACTTATTCATTCACTCTCTGAACCACCGTTTATTGACCTTCTAGTCTCTTTAAGACACTAGGCTAATTTCTCTGTGAAGTTAAAAAAAAAAAAAATGAATCCTTAGGGCAGTGATACCCTATAAAGGAAGTTTGCCATGGGTTTCCCTTACAGAGAAGTAGAATGAGGTAGGACTGGTGAGGCTCTGGAATCATATCATACCTAAAGTTAGTCCCCAAGATCTATCGTGCTAGGGTTAGGGTATACTTCAGAGATAGTGGAACATGTGCTTAGCACGTACAATGCTGTAGGTTGGATCCCTATCCCTATCAATGGAAACTATAAACTGCTGAAGGGGGTTTCTGGACAGAAGGGACCCAGAACAGTGTTCCCTATCAGTATCCTCCTCTCCCATCCACACAACCCACCACCCAACAAGCACATTCAAAAGTGAGTGTCGATGCTCAGGCTCCACTCTCCACTGGCGGCCATCTTGTCCAGTTGTTACTGAATGCTGGTTGCCCAGTGGGACTTCTGTCTCCCGGAGCTTCTTTGTGTACTCGGCCCTCCCATATCGCGTACACATGCCTTAGTTAAGCCGCTAGGGCTTCCCTGCCTTTGTCCAACGGTTGGCAGGCAAGGGGATCCAGTATGCTCACAGTACTGTTAATAGCTATTTGAAAGAAAGTAAAAGCGCCAGGTTCTTTCTGTGACTCAGGCCTCTCTCCTAAAATTCTCAAACTTACATTGCGTGTTTTTTACTTCTAGACTGGGGTTTTGTTTAATAGTGTGTCATTTCAGTTCTGAAAAAGTCAGCTGACCATTTGGAGCCACGATCCATGGAGAAGCCTCTTTAAGCTCCAGAGCAGAGCAAGCCCACAGCAGCATATAATGGTGCACATCTACCACTGGATTTGAGACAATTCTCCACAGTAACAACCCCAGTTTTAGCTTTTTGCTCTGAACACAAGTACCATCTGGTCACAAAGAGACACCCTCTGATCTACCAGTCTGCAGCCTGACACAGCCCCAGTTAACTAAAATGGATGTGCAGCTGGGTTGTAGGGCTGCTTGGTGTTTACCTATCGCTAATACAAGGACCAACAACCTCTCCTAAAGGAACCTGTTATCCTAAAGTTTCTGAAGAGATGCTTTAGTCTTGGTATTCTTGTGAATTTTTAAAATAGACCCATCAGTACATTTTTACAAAATTCAACACCAATTTTCAATTTATTTCCTAAAATACCAAGATGGTGCATGCAATGATCAAGTATATATACCCTCTCTTGATCTGACTTATTACAAATTCAGTAATACCTACCTGGCCCAATTTGTATCTTTCCTTCCTCAAAGACCTATTGTCCTTTACAAACCTTATCTTTCAGATTCCGCATGTCTACCACAGCCTAAGGATAACATCCCAGGGTTTTCAGGGGTCATTTAGCCCCCAGGTGGGAGGGTACACTCTCTATATCTGGTACTGGATCGAGGGCTGATTACCAGTATGTACTGTAGCTCTTGGCTAAGATTAACATAGGAAATAAAATTAAGGTATCAGAGTTAGACAGGAAACTCAGGTACAGTGGTTTGGTATTGTAGCTAAGCAAGATATAATTATCCAACTTATAATAAGACCAGAATATCAGAACTACCATCACCAAAGTCAGCTTCTTCCTGTTAGTTTTTATTGTTCTTGAGATAAGAGATCCCATCAAGAGGATATTCTTGTATGGAAGCAAGTATAAGATGAAGACTTCTTACTTCGGGGTTAGCCTGCTCAGAATTTGCTCCTAGGAGTTTCCTCCTAATGCTAACTAGAAAACTTAATGGTTCATTATTTCTGAGTCTTCCACTGTGAGCCAGACTATCACTACGCTGTTTTATTCTTTTATATGTCAATTTCTTAGTTTCTGTGTCATTATTTTCTTCATTCTTGAAAACTCCATACATGTATGTAACGAAACTGGACCATATCCATCCACTTCCCTACCCTGCTTCCTGGTTTGACTCCCTCCATCCGACTCCCAAATAACCTCTCTCGCTTTATATCCTTTTTTTTTTCTTTTGTGATAACCCACTAAGTCAAACTAGTGCTACCCACATGTGCACGGAAGAGGGGCCGTTCACTGGAGTATGGGCTATGCAGCAGTGGCCACACCTTAAAAAATAATAAAGTAGCTGTGACAGCAGCTATAAAGTGTAGATACATCCCTCTGTGGGGTGAGGACAGAAAGAACTCCCCAGTGTGGGAACTTCGGCGGACTTGACTGTGTTAGGTCTTGTACAGGAAACTAGAGCTGGTATGAGTTCATGCGTATGATAGCTGTGTTACAGGAGCGTAGTGGAAGATTTTAGAAGTGTCTCTGTAATCCAGCCATTGGTCTCTAACTTTTAATCACACACACAAAATCTTTAGCCTGCAAAACAATACAAACAAGGAAATCAAACAGAGTAGGTTGATTTCAGGAAAACCTTAACATCTTTTGCTATTTCTTTTAAAGATTCTTCTATGTTGTTTTGTCACAAATAAAAATGTTATTCTGTCTAGAGGATTTTACATCATAGAGAGATGTTTCTCCAAAGGACTCCTATGTGACACTGGAAGTAGTCCTGTTATAACATTATTACAAAGGGAAAAAACTAAATTGCATCCTGATGAATCAAGGAATGGACTGTGAAGACCAGAGATACTGTACCAGCAGGGCCCCTGACTTCTCTTCGTATTGGAGATGAGATCATCTTCACTATTTGCCTCAGAATCTATAATGGACAAGTTAGTTGCTAAAAGCAACATGGCCAAGAAATTGCTGCCCATAGGAAACAGTTTTCAGTTATGTCTCCCTTTAGAATAGTAGCCTGTAAGAACCAATTTACATACCATTCACAATCACTACTACAAAAATAGTTTAACATTTTTGTTTTATTTTTAACTGATATAATAATTGTATAAATTCATGATGTTTGGATGCTTTTGTAATTATCAAAGAAGGATACTAAAGTGTGTCATAATCTCTAATGTTTATTATTTCTTCAGAGTAAAATATAACAAATCCTCTCTTCTATCTATTTTGAAAAATGCATTATTGTTTATACTATACCTTACTGTACGGTAGAGCACTGGAAGCTATTCCTCCTCTTAATTGCATTGGATACCTGTTCACAAACCTTTGCCAGCTGTCTTTTCCCATCTTTCGCAGCCCCTGGTCACCAACATTCTGTTCTCAGCTTACATGATCTCAATGTGATTCAATTTCACCTATGAGTAAGCTCCCTCAGCACCTGTCTTTCTGTGGCTGGCCTGTTTTACTGATATACCCTTCAGGCTCATCTGTCTTGTCACAACTGAAAGGAGTTGGTCTCGTTGTGACTGAATGGTTTCCTATTTGTCTATTGACACATCTTCTTTATTCATTTGTTGAAACTGAGGCTGCCTCCATTTCTTAGTTATTATGAATCCAGGGGAGTCTCAATATGTCTTTAATACATTAATTTCATTTTTTATTATGTATTTATGACATTCAACAGGATGTTTTGGTGTATTTATGCATAGTGAAATTAATACTGAAGTCAGACAAACTAATATATCCACCATCTCACATAAAAGCTTTCAAACATTTTTTTCCTAGATGTGGAATTGTTAACTTATCTATTCATCTGTCATGTAACAAATCAAATATTTATGGCAACATTTCTGAATGTCTACTGAATATTACTTAATGATATAGTATACTACTAAATATATACTCTAAGTCACCTTAACTTCTCTGCAAGAAAAACTCAGTCAACTTATCTACGTAGCAAAATATATTCAGTCATTAAGACACTGATAGATGTAATGCAATGTAAATTTCCCACTTTTTAACAAGATTATAAGGTGTAGTAGTAAAATAATTTAAAACAAATGTTTTTATGCAAGCTTATACATGTATGCACAAATGTGTATACATATATAAAATACATTTACATTGATATATTTATATGTAATATATTCATATAAAGATATGAATATGCTTATATGTAAAATTTTAGATGCAATAAGCCTGATTCCTGTAATTATTTTGTTAATGTTAACAATTTACATAGTTCTGGGACAAAATACCTGACAAAAACAAGGAAAGAAGAGTTAATTTGGCTTAGTTCAAGAGTAAAGTTCATCAGGCCAGTAGAAGTTTGAGGCAGCTCTTGACAATGAATCTCCAGTCAGGAAGCCAAGAGCACTGAGCACTGCTGCTCAGCTCATTTTCTCCTTTTCTGAAGTCTGGCACTATTCCCCATGCAATGATGTCTGCACGTTAGAAAGGCTCTTTCTACCTTAATTAACCTAATCTAGATGATCATCACTAAGAAACATGCATACTTTTGTATGGTGATTCTAAATCCCCTGAAACTTATGGTAAAGACTGATATAGTATCATAAATCATAAGTGATTTAGAAGCTATGTATTGACAAATCACTTTGAGGGGGGCAATTATTTCTTTTTGAACTATAGAAGGAACAATAGCAACATGCCTTAGTTATAGATTAGGGTTTCCTCACATGCTTTGGGCCTCAAGAATGGCAGCTTCATGTTAACTGTGATACTGTTTTGCCAGCTAATCATTAGCATATAAGAATCTAGACCTTCACCTGGCATATAGTCATGCGATCATGTGTTAATCATAAACACACTATACTAAACAGTAGAATGAATGAAGGCCAGTTGCCCTCTCCTCCGTTAAGTATAAGGGAAGGAGAAGACTTTGGAAGCCTGGTGGTATTAAGGACATAATAGAGGTTCACATACTATTTTGTATCCTTTGGGGAAGCAATAGACTCTCCAGAAATTTGATTGCAACTTCCTAGTCCCAGGAGAGGTACCCCAGCTTCTGAGGAAATAGCTCTGAGGTCCTGATGCATCCAGAAGAGCATGATTCACAGGAGAGATCCCAGCTGCTGCCATTGGTCCAGGCCATCCAGGAGATGTCTGTGAGCCACTTGGAGGCAGAATTGTCTAGAGCAGAGTCAGTGTGAACAAACTCATGCTTCAAAATCAATGGTAACCAGTTCTCGAAGATTGTTCCAATATTCAGAGCAATCACACTGGGAAAGAAAGGATGCCTTTGAAAGGCTAAGGGCTAGTCCTAAATAATTCTTAGCATTATCTCCATCTGCATGAATTGTAACCCTTAAATAGTAACACAGGAGAGAAGACTTTCTGCTAGAATAACATTAGACACCTGTGGTTTAAA
The DNA here is from genome assembly GCA_026225945.1 of Cricetomys ansorgei. Lineage (NCBI taxonomy): Eukaryota > Metazoa > Chordata > Mammalia > Rodentia > Nesomyidae > Cricetomys > Cricetomys ansorgei. Next base: position 68,952 of record JAMJFZ010001453.1, read on the forward strand.
AATTATTGTAGTTAAGAGTGTTGAAATAAGTCCCACCCCTTCATCACAGACACACTGTAATTTTTATGCATGTGTTTGATGACACACCTGATGTGAGCACAAGCATATGCACACACACACACACACACACACACACACACATACACCTTATGCAATACCCCCACACCTTGTGCTCATGTGCATGCAATCACACATACATACATACCCTATACTGCTGAACTTTTAACAATATTTTATGCTTCCCTGTATTCATCTAGAGGTGAGGATGCACCATGCCACAGGTGGAGGCCAGTTTGAAGGGGCCGCTCCTCTTTTTTACCAAGTGGGTTGTGGAGATCAAATTCAGGTTTTCAGAGCTGGTGGTAAGCATCTTTACCCACCAAGCCATCTCCCTGTAAACCTACTGTTTTTTATTGAAGTGGATGCCTACTCTGGGTTGAAACCTATGCTCCTAATTTTTTATATGTTGAACCACTGACTCCCAGTACCTCAGAATATGACTCAAATGGCCTTTAGAGGATTAATGTAGTAAAATGGCAAGATATAAGGATGGCAGTATGATCCAGGCTGTCTGTTTAGAAGAGAAAACAATACTGTGTGCCCAGGGGAAAAATTGTGTGAGGACACAGAAAGACAATGGCTACATGTGCGCCAAAGAAAGGGTTCCCAGGGGAAACCGGTCCTGCCAGCACCTTCATGTTGGACTTTCAGCCTTGAGAGCTGTAAGAAAATTAATGTTTGCTTCCTAAGGCACCTGCGGTTCAATACACTGTTCCATCCACTACTGGCTAGACAACCTCATGCTATTTGACTTTCTATGTGATGAAGTAGTTGTTGCCAGTCATATGATAGAACTGAGGAAAGAGAAGAAAGGTTCTGGTGGTTTCCAGGATGCAGGTCATGTTCCTCAGAAGCTGAAGGGAACTGTGTTCAGATTCATTCTCTCTCTCTCTCTCTCTCTCTCTCTCTCTCTCTCTCTCTTCTCTCTCTCTCTCTCTCTCTCCCTCTCTCCCTCTCCCCCTCCCTCCCGCTGTCCCCCCCCACTTATATTTCATGACAACCTTCAAATCATCCTGTTCTACAGTACAAGATCTACTTGTAGATCTTCAAGATGGCTGTTTGTTGCCCCCCTAAAGGAAACAAACAAACAAAAAACCTGAGTGATGATGACTTTGCTACTAGTGTTCAAAGCATCCTTGGGTTCAGAAGCCTAGAGGTCTAGGACTCGGGTGCTGGCAGTTTTCTTATGAGGCCTCTCTTCTCATCTTAGCGATGGCTGTCTTCTAATAAGTCATCATGTGCTCTTCCTTTTGAGTCAGTGTACAGACAAATTTCTTCATTTTGTGAGGACAGCAGGACATAATGGATAGGGGAAGCTTGCCCTAGTGACTTTGTTTTAACTTAATGATCTACTTCTAGGCTCTATAAACAAACATAATCATGCTCTGAGGTGGTGAGGTTTGATACTTCAATACATAGACTTGGTTGGAGGAGCCTGGTAAGTTTATAGTCCTGTAGTGTGTGAAGCAATGGCATGGAGATGTTAGAGTGAGTTCCAGGTCAGCCAGAGTTACAACAGAGAAACCCTGTCTTGAAAAAAACAAAAAACAAAAAACAAAGAAAGGAATACCTATTAATACAACTGCCTATAACTCTAGTTCCAGCCTCCCTAGGCTCCGGTATTCATACACACATTGCCCCACACAGGCACACACACATATATGCAAATAAATAGGAAATAATAAGTCTCTTTTTCAAAAAGACTATGCCAAAGAATACTGAAAAGTGTTTGCTCTAAGCCACTAATAGCAGGCCACCAGCTTCTAAGGCTGATGCTCAGTGGATAAACATTTACATAAGAAGAATCTGCCTCAGAGATGTGTCTTGAGATTTTATCCAGTTGCTTTCTCCACATCCTGTAACTTTTTTTCTATCTCAATTAAGATCCATTGTCAGGATTTATTTCAGTCTTCTCCCCTTAAAGATAAGGATATGATGTAGCAAAGACACTAAGTAAATGCTTTGAAACACTGTTGCCACTATCATTACAGTAAAGTTCCTATTGTTCTTTTACTCCTGTAAAGTCTCTTTGGGTCTATGATGAAACAGAGCAGCTTTCCATCACACTTAAAATAAAACCCAAATCCTTGTCTTGTCTCTGTAGTGTTTTCTGAAATCTGGCCTCAGCCTCTGTCTCTGGCCTCATCAAGCACTCTCTGTAGCTTATACAGCTAGAAGCAGCAATACCAGAATTCAAATCTAGTTATTCATGGTTTAGACCCAGACTTCTTAAGCAATACTACAATGGTTTATAAGTCTCTCATTGCTCCCCTACATGGGATAGATAGATGCTCCATGGTCACACTTGTCTCCAACCTGAAACCAGCTTTTTTCTGAAAGTCCAATTTATTAAGGTACAAATCACAGATATGAAGGTTCATTACTCATCACAAAGTTACTCATGTAACCAGGCCTCAGACCAAGACAGAAAACTTTACAACACTTTTCTTGTACTTTCTATCCCCGGAGTAACAACTGTCCTCATTTCTGAAACTACAGAAGCAGTTTCTTGGTTTTGAACATTACATAAGTGCACTGTATATGCTCTTTTGCAGAGTGTAGTGTATGCTCTCTGGTGTCTAGTTTATGTTGCTCGCTATTAAATTGGACAGGCTTCTCTGGGTTGAAAATAGCACAGCTTATTCTCATTGCTGTGCACTTCAGTATACTCTAGTTTGTCTTTTGTTTCACAGTAGAATAGCATTTGTGTTGCTCTAAGTTTGAAGGGTTTCCAAATAGAGCTGTGGTAAACATTTGCATGAATATTTATCCACTGATTTTCAAGAATACATTCATATTTATATGTGTGTGTATGTGTGTGTACATATATGTTTACATATGTATATTGTGCAAATTTACATCACTACCAGCAGAAGAGTCCAGTATAATGCTCCCTGCCAACACTTGAGTGTATTTATATATCATTTGAGCCATTCTCATGAATATGTAATGATATTACCTGTTTTCTAAAATATTACTTGTCAAAACAACTAATTTACATATCTACAGGAAAATAAAGTAGAAACCTCAAACCGAAGGCAGATACTAAGCTTAGCCAACAAGTAAGACTTTTTCTTTTCATTTTTATCACTGCTTATTAGTTTGGCTTCACTCCATTTCATACACGCATACATATAATAGGTTTTGCCCACCCGCAACCGTCCATTATTATATCCTGTCCTCCATTCCACTGATTCCTCTTTTCTACCTCCGACCTCTCTTTCTAGTCTCATGTATTATCTCTAGTGGTTTTTTTTCATTATCATTGTCACATGTATACATACATGTAAGTGTATAAATACACCCGGCTAAATCCATTTAGTGTTGCTTGTATCTACAGGTTTCCAGGGCTGACCACTTGATGATAGACAACTAATTAGGGGGTTCATACCTCAGAAAAACAAATTGTCCCTCTTTCAGCTACAGCAATTAATTGTAGCTCTTCATCTAGGGGTGGCGCCTTGTGAGATTTTTGCACATCCATGTTCGCATGTCAGCTCGTGGCCCTTGATCAGGCTTTGTTTCAGTAGCCATGTTGCCAGTACTTCACAGGTGCTGTTCCCCTCTCCTATATAGAAGACAGATATAAAGATTGTCGGAAGTCTACCTTCTGGGGATAATTACTAGCATGTCTAGTGTGACTATATGGCACCTTTTTCACTGTACCTCTTAATACATAAATAAAATTATAGTTTCCTCAGCCTTTTGCTACTCAATTTAAGAAAATGCACCAGAAAATGTTTAATATAAATAAATACGCCTCTGTGTCATAAATGCTATTATCTCAATATGTCTCCAGAAACCTTTATTATGATGTTAGAATTAGCAGCCTGAAGCCATATCTTTGCACGAGTGTTTAATTTTCTTCAGCTCTAGTCTTCAAGTGAAATTTCTTTGCCAAAGATCAGGTAGTGAGGCCCTTGAGGATCATTAGACATATATCCCCACTCATTCCCCATGTGCCACCAACTTCCTACATCTTGACTCCTTTTGTGTGAAAATTCTTACTTTGACCATGGTGATTTTAATTTGTCAGGCCTTTTCACTGTTAGTGAAGCAATGACTCCAGTTCAGTTCCCAGCATACTCTCCTAGAAGATGGTTCTCAGAGCCTAGGCAAGTCTCAGGTTCCCGTCCATATGTTCAGGCAGTTTAGCACATTTCCCCTTTCTGTTGGCATCTATATTGCCCACTCTTAGAACCCTGGTACTGTCTTTATACAGCTGATTATTATGTCTTCCAGGCTAGGACCTAACACGATATCCTCACTACAATAAAGTAAGCACTATTCTCCACCAAAATATAAGTGCAATGAATTTTCTTTTTCTTACCACACAACCTCTCTTTATGAAGGAGCTGAAGGGCAGCTATATAACATCCTGCTTCCTCTTGTACACTTACACACAATATGGAGGTTTCTATGTTCCCTGGTCCTTGGTCCTTTGGAAGATGTATCACCCTTTCCATATCCTTCCTTCTCTGTTTTGGAACTTCTGTTACTGGAAGCTCCTGACTAAGGATGTTATTCTGTAACTTACATAGTCATCTTTAAAATGCCCCGGGGTAATACATCACACCTACTTTATAAAGAAAATATCTGAAGCAATTTGTGCAGTCTTGGATTTTCTGAGATATGGTGTTTCTTTTCATTTGTTTGTTTTGTTTTAATGCTAAAGGTCTTGGGTCCATTTTTCCCAAACTACTCCTGAATCCTGAATGTATGACAGCAGTAATTAAAAGGAATCAAAGACCTTACCTTAGCACACCAAGTGTAGGAATGTCCTGTGTGGTTCTCCATGTACCAGCTGACATGCTGAGCCAGAGCATGTGGATCAGGAGCCCATGTAAACAACAGTCAACCAGTCTGTCCTGACCTCCACGGAGATACGGTAAGACATAGAACAGCCATTCAGATATAGACAAAGAGCTCCACTTTCTAAACTAGATCTCAAGAAAACTTAGGATCTAGTGAGGTTCATGTGAGAGGCAACAAAGTTATTTGCCGTAAGTAACTAGGCTGACCTTCTTTAGACCTTTGTATGCACATCTTAAATTTCCTAAAAGTGGAATAAAGTATAGAATGCTTCTCAAATTGTTTCCAATAGCAAAATAATTACATATAGAACATTAGTATTTCTTGCAACATGTATTTATGCCCAAATCTAAACATTTCTAGGTAGTTTTAAGTATACAAGCTTCAAGGTTTATACGCTCCATCTATTAATTGTCTCCTACGATGGGTTAGAGATCTGAAGGGAAGGATGGTCAGATTCAAAAGGGAAACCTCGTGAATAAATGGGTAAGTGTGTGTGTTTGTACTGATAAATGAGTATAGGAGTTGCAGGACCTCCTCTTCACACGTACACTCAGAAACCATCATGTATTTTTTTGTTTTTGAAGATGCTGTCTAAATGAAGCCATGTTCTTCCAAAATATGATATCTTCCAGGGGCATTAAGCTGTCTCTCTCTGTAGAAGACATATTATGAAATTACTTAATATCTGGACATTCCAGGATCTATAAATGCAAAGTACTTGAAATATCAGAATAAATTTATTGAAGGGAGTCTGTGGTGTTATAATGGTTTACATTCCTGGTCAAAGTGTTACAAGCTTAAATGAAATATCAAGTTGAGTTTGAATAGGACCATTTAGTTCTAACTGTGATCTTGATGCCCAGGTATCAAAAGCAATGACCAGAAATGATCTATTTATTCAAATATAAACAATGCACAAGATCGCAAAAACTGTGTTATACTTCATAAATCTGGATTATTTAAACAGGATAGCACAAGAAAAAGTAAAGTCATTAAACATGCTATTTACAACCCATCCTTCACAGGCTTTTTGTATAAATTGATCCTTATAAATTCTAGCCTTTCGATTCAAATTAGCAGAATTTGGAAACTATGTCTAAAGAAAATTAACACTGAATTCCCAGCAATCATTTGGGAGATATTGAAAGCATAAGTGGTTTCACAAATGGTAACTCAGAGAACTTTCTCTTTGTTTCTCTGGAAAATCCCCTGTTGGAGTACTAGCACCAGACCTGTTATCTTTCTCGATAGTCGTCAGACTTCAAAACATTCCCCCGACCTGCTCTGAGGAAGCTCTGCCAATCAGCTGTTGTAAATCCATGGTGGACACCCAGCCGTTCTTCTTTGCAATTTTTTTTCCATCTTTTACTTGGTCCTTCTCAACATTGCCTCTTCCATTTCAAAACACAAAAACAAAAACAAAAACCTCAAAGCTTTGGTTTGGTTGCCACTAAATTCAAAGTTACTGAAACCAAGTTTGATCCTGGATTTACAAAATGAAAAATGTCTTCATTCCAGTTCTGTGCTCCTTGGTTGGCCTTATGAAAATGGACACCATCCATCTGTGTGTGTGTGTGTGTGTGTGTATGAGAGAGAAAGAAGAGAGAGAGAGAGAGATACATGTGTGCATGTGTGTGTTCCAGAAGTTTATATTAGGATGCCTTCCATGATCATGCCTCTACCTTATTTATTTATATTTATTATTTTATTTATGTCAATGTATGTATATATGTATGTATAACTATCTTTCGACCTATCTATTTATTTACTTGTGACAGAGTCACTAACTAGACCAGAAGTCCACTGTATCAGCTAGAGTCCCCAGAATCTACCTGTCTCTTCTCTTGCCCTGCCCTAACACTAGAGTTATATATGTGATGCCATGCCTGGCTTTTTACCTGTGTGCCAGGAAAGCCAAACTCAGGCCCTAACGCAGCAAGCACTTCACTCAGAACCTCTTCCCCATCCCCTATTTCTTAATACAGTCATTTTTATAATAAGAAAATATATTAATAAGAAGACTCCAACACCAGACCAGGAGCCTGTGGGTTTGAGTCACATTGCCCAATAACAATAACATGCAGCGTTTCCACATAAAACAGCTAACACACATCTTTCACTTCTTTGCACTCTAGCTAGTCTATATGAGGTACAGTGTGCTTGATCATGATCTCAGCTACAGTGTTGCAGTTCCTCTGTCCATGTTGTCTTTTCCAAAAGGAAAGAAAAGCCAAGTTGTAAGAGTGTGTGACTGTCATTCCGGTTCTAGTAGTGTACTTTGACATACATTATCTTCTTTAATCCATGCAACATTTCCATGCTTCTATTTTTTTCAGCCAAGTAAAATAATGAGGCTAAGAGTGATGAAGCTATTATCCACGAAGAGGGCAAGTCATCAGCTTGGATTAAGCTGGAGTGGATCTTGGGCTCATCTTCTTTCCACCATGGCATGCTGCCTCCTAGCTATTTGGGACAAAAATATTCTCATTATCCGGCTACCCCATTGAGAAGGCACTGCTCCAGTGTCCTCCTCCCTTAAAACTGTCTGCTTCACTTACCTCCAGTTGAACCTAAATTAAATGTTTTTGCTAGTGCTGATGGCTGTAACCCGAGGGGGGCACTAGCCATCATTAACAAAATCAGAGGCCCATTTCTGATAAGATAGGGGACAAAGGATACTTGTAGGGCTCTTCAAATGAAGTAAATGAATTTTCAACACATGTTCAAGTGATAACCATCATCACTTGAGGCTTTGAAAAACTTCAAGCTTTTTGAGTTTAAATAAAAAGTAGGTAACAAAATATGTCTGCATACTGTTTTGTAAATGTACTTCTGTTCTCCGAAGTGTTCGCTTGATAGAAGAATAATACATAATATATCTTGACATAGGGGGACCCACCTGTAAATCCATCCCTTGGGAAGTAGAGGCAAAGTCAAGGTCAACCCTGACTACATAGTGAGACCCTGTCTCAAAGAATCAAAATCATAGTAAAGTATAAGTAAAAAAAAAAAATGTTCTTTTAAATATTCTGATGGTAACTTCAAACTGTGAGATGGACAGGGAGAAAGAGAGTAGATATCATATCTAGGTAGCATGAGGCCTTCGTCTGAGCTTCCCACTGTGGACAGGTAAACAGAAAAAAGGATTTGGGTGAAAGCCTGTAGGCACTACTTCAGTGGAGGATTTTTTTTGTGGGAAGCATAACCAGCAACATCTGAATACCAAATAAAAGACTTTATAGTTTCATCTCTCCTTAGAGGGCATTTTTTTTAAGTTGTTGTTTTGTTTGGAAGAAAATGATTTACAAACCACTTCATTTGCAAACTGCTATTACTATAGTTTCTGCCTCTGAAAATGTTTAAAGCTGCAGGCAATGAAAAGATGGGGTAATAGTGTTCTTCCTTATAAAGACAGCTCTTATTCCATTGTTAAAAAATGGCAGGGTGCATTATAGCAATGTGTTATTATTTATGGAGTTATTCTCATAGATAGCATTTCAATATGCCTTGCTGAGTTTTGGATATTAGAAACCACAATCTTTGAGGTAATCCATTTTGTTTTTTTCTAAATGCAGTAGATTTTAAGTAATTACCTTCATTCTGATAAGATCAAAGAAATTTATAGTAATAGAAGTAATAGATAGAACTTGTCCATAAAAGCCACTCTGTAAAACCATAGTATAACTATGAATTGTCATTCTGTTTTTTCCCCAAGTAAAATCAGGTTAGATTTTTTTTTTTAAATTGTGATTGTCTGGTTGATAGGCAACTCAAAAGTCCATGTACATTTTAATTTGTTCTTTAGAGTTTCCTGACTTCAGTGTATGTTATGAAAAAATGTGCATGGTCAGCTATTTTTTCCTAACAGTAATTATCATAGATCTCTAACATGGAGAGGTATATTTGTTTTTCCATGATTGTCACAATAACATCACAAGCTTGGTATCTTAACAAAAGAAATTTATGCCATCACTGTTGGGGAACTCAGTGATTCAGTATCATGGTGCAGGCAGTGGCAAGCATCTTCTGAGGTTTGGATTCTTATTTACTTGGTCCTCCAGCCTCCAGTGGCTTCCAGCCTTCCTTAAAATGTAACCATACCCCTCCATTCCAGGAGGCCATCTTCCCAAAGCCTGCTGTGTCTCAACGTAGTTCTCATATTTGCTCTCATATTTTTTATTTGCTTTGTTTTAGGGGCAGTAGTAATTTGATTTAGTTATTTGTGTCGTAACCTAAATGGCTTTATTTGGAGATCTTTAACTTTATATATTTATAAAGACTCAAATTGCAGATAAGAACATATTCACAGATACTGTGGTGTGTTTATCAGGGCTGTAACCAGAACAAGCGAATAGCTACATCTGCCCTAAGGGTAAAGAATTGGTCCAGGTTCCAAGGCCTGAAAGCCCACGTGCAGGAGAGGCTAGACGTCCCAGATACACAGAAGTGAACATTCCCCTACACTCTTCTTTCTTATTGACTCAGTTTCTTGTGAGTTAGATAATGTCCCTCGGTTGATAAGAGTGACCTTCAGTATAAGGATTGGAATACTAATATCTCAAGAAACACTGCACAAACATACTTCAAAACAAAGTGTTAGGGGCTATTGGGATACTTCTTAGCACAGCCAGGTTGACACATACATTAATAATGGTACAGGGCTTAGAGTGCAGATACAGCTTTGGGAAGCATACAGGTCAAATCATAACAAGACATTCAAATAGACTTTGTAGTTGACAAAGCAGGTAGGAAGAACAATCTCACATCTCTCATTAAGTTTCACAGCACCATCGTGTCTACAACCCTTCCAAGCATGAGTTCCAGCCTGGATATAATAATGGTATTTAGGTAATTATCATTCTCTTTCCACACACGTGAGGTTTGGATTGTATGTATAACCCTAACCCTAACCCTGAGACATGTGGAAAGCACTTAGTCCTCTATCTTGCTAATGGATGCTCTTTTCTAGTTGTGACTCCAGTGTTTTCTGTTTCCACAGAGTTCTTCCATTCACAAAGAAAGTACAGAGAGCTATAAGCATCATGCTTGATGTGTGATGACTAATGTCCTAAATGAAGGGTGTTTCCTTGTGGATTTAGGAGGATTAGATGGGAGGACGTAAAATACTTAGCATTAGGTGTTTATTATTGTTATTAATAAAAAATTTCTCAAACCTGCTAGATTTACAGTGACAAAGTTAATATACTCCCTGTTTTAAAACTCCCCATTGTTTAAAGTCTATAATATTACTAGCAAATGAGCAGAAAGATTTTATTTCTTTCCAAATAATTAATTTATACAAGCACAAAATATATTAATATCTATTACATTTACATATGAATTATATATTCATTTTGTTAATTTTATATAATCTAGATATTATAACTATGTATTATATATAACTAATTATATTGTACATTATATAGTATGTGATATATTAGTAATAAAATATGTGAAAATAGCATGCATATTCAATTTGATATATACACATATATATAAATATATATGTATATGTACATATACAATGCACAGACACACAGTTTTGGTCTTTTCCACCAACTGGCAGTCCCTTACTAACTTGCCTTGTCTGCACTTGAACCCTTCAGGATGATCCATGAGCCTTAGTTCAGCTCATTTGAACTTTGGTCTTCCACCAAAAAAAAAAAAAAAAAAAAAAAAAAGAACAAAGAAAAGAAAATAGATAAATTAGTTTTAAAATAGTTTTGGGGAAGAGGAGGGGAGTCAGTGGGAGTCAGAGAGGGCACTGATGGAAGCAAAAACAATGCCGAAGTAAAAACCATGATTTTGTGTAATTAACATACTAATAAAGACATAATAGCTTAAAGGGCCTGGGGATCTCACCTTGCGGAGACTTGCACTTTCCCAGTGTCGGAGCATAGCCTTAACGGGCTTTATTTATTTTTATTAATTTTTCCACACAATATATTTTGATCATTCCCTGTCCTCTCCTTCTAAATACTTTCCACCTCTTTACTCAGCAAACTTTGTGTTCTTTCTCTCTCTCTCTCTTTCAAAAAAGAATACACACACACATACACACACACACACACACACACATACACACCAAAACAATAAAAATACCAATATAACAAACAAACAAAAATATATTCAAAAGAAGACAAAGAGTCAAAAAAATGGAATACATTTTCTTTGTTGTTCAACTGCTCCTGCAGGTATGAGGCCTGCCCTGGGTGTGTTTTGATATGCTTGATGACACTCCATTAAAGAAAACTGATATTCCCTTTCCAACCAGGTATCAGTGGTGATCAGCTTCACTTCTCTCTCTTGGCGCTGAGACCTCATCTGGCTTGAACTCGTGCGGGTCTTGTGCATTCTGCCACAGTCTCTGTGAGTTCACATGTGCGGCAGTTCTGTTGTTTGGAAGACACTGTGACCTTGGAGTCATCTATCAGCTCTGGCTCTTACAATCTGTTGCCCTCCTCCAAAGCGCTCCAAAAGTTCTCAGTCTATGCACACTGTCCATTTGTAGGTCTCTGGGTTAGTTCCCATTTACTGCAGGTCAAAGCTATTCTGATGAGGATTAAGCAAACCACTGATCTATAGGTACAGCAAAATGTCATTAGGAGACATTTTATTACTATGTTCTTTTAGCAGAATAATTAGTAGATGTTTTTCCTCTAGACCAATGACCTATCTACCTTATTATTTTGGCTAATTTTGCAATGTCAGATATGCATTCTATTTTAATTGACTTTGTCTTTAAATACACTAGTTAATTAGTCATTTATTTAGCTACTTTTATGTAACATTGTTTCATCCGTAGCACAGAATAGCTTAGAGTTTACTGTATAGCCTAGGATGAACTCAAACTCGCAGCAGGGTTCCCCTCAGCCTTTGAAGCATAGAAACTGTAAGCGTGTGCCACCATAGCTATCTCTTAGTTTATTTGAAAATGCTTAGTGGGTGGATCTTCTCTAGAAAATGTTTCTGTACTGATCTGAAATATTATCCATACTAGAATTATTCCAAGAACTGGGCTTTTGTCTTCCTTTGTGTTTACTCTCTCAGTTTTGGTTTCTTTTGTGTTAGAAATCAGTGCTGACTTTCTGACCTGAGTCTTTGCTATATGAATACTATGTCTTTCAATACCCCAGTTGTGTAATACTATCTTTTACAACCATAGGATGAAGGCTTTTGTTCTGAGATCGTAGTTCTTCCTTCTTCCTTCAGGGCAGGACCCTCAAACTGGAAAGGTAGGAGCAAGGAAATCATCTGCCTAGAGGCACTTTGGTTAAAATTATCCTCCTTCAGTTCTCTTAGACATATTATAATTTGCATTTTAATTTTAATGTCTTCAGAACCATGAAAGCATATTTAGGTAAATGTGCTAATTAGATCTTTGTAAACAACCATATGTTATTTTGGTTTATGAAATTTAAAGAGCAATTAAAAACACATATATTTTACTACTTGGAGGTGAGAATGGGGATAGATTGAATCTTCGAGCCCGAAGTGGATCTGAGGGAAGAGCTGAATTACAGATGTGCTTAATGATCTTGCGGGAGAAATTAAGGAAGTTTGAAAGTTTCTTGCAGAAAAACTGTAGGTCCAGTGATGTTGCACAGGCAGCCTTGCTATCATAAATCTAAGTGTTCAAAATTACTTTCCGACTGGTGCACCTACCTTAGAGGACTTGTCAAAAGAAGTCAGTGGCGTGTCTGTTTTTAATGAGAGCATGTCATTCCTTCTCCAGTGACACCCACTTTTATCAGTTCCACTGTGAAGAGCGGAGTGATGCATGAGAGCGGTAAGCAGAGGTGACATCGTACAGTGTGATCCATTATCTGAAAGATTTAGGGAAAATGGTCTCTCCAAAACATAATTAAGGAAACAAATGTTTTCAGAAATATAATAAAGATCTGTTATGGCTTCAGTTCTAGGAACATCCATTTCTATAATATCGTACATGAAAGAAATATTCTGCCAGCCATCTGAATATCATTTGGAGTTTGATTTTCTCCTAGGTCTGTTTTCCCCACAGAGAAGCTCAGAAACAAGCTATAAACAGAGAATGAGAAAAATGTATCTAAAATTTACTTAGAAGTTTCTTCCTAAAAACTATAATTGAGAAGTAAATTGACGAAGACAATTAAAACTGAACTCAGAAAAAGAGTGGGATAGCATTATCTGAGTACAGGACCAAGTTGAAAAATGTGAGTTCATTTTCTGGACTGTAAAAGTAAAGGGAGACAGATTAGTCAGTAAAATGTTACCACGAAACTTGAGGGCTTGAGTTTGCTACCGAGCACCCACCTAAAAGGCCACGTATGTTGGCGCATGTTCATAATTCCAGTGCTTGAGAAGCAGAGACAAGCAGAGCCCATCCGATACAGGCTAGCCAGCAAGTGCCAGATCTCAGTGAGAGGCGCTGTCTCAAAAAGGAGTGTGGATCGCCTCTGAGTTTGACCTCTGGCTTTCACATGTGCTAGCATATAACTGTGTGTACATCTACACATATTCACACACACACAACATGGGCATGCACACAGGCACACAGGAACGCACACACATGTACTCACGCATACACACTCCAAGTACTTTCTCTCTTATCTGTATCCTTGGGCTGTTGGCTTTTGTTTTTGACCTCTGGCACGGTTTTGGTCTAACAAACCAGCAGAAACGTTCTGAGTCTGTGTCCTAGCTTCATTTCTCTTACTGCGATAAAATAGAACAGAAAATAGCTTGCGGTAGAAGGGGTTTATTTTAGCCCATAATCCCAAGTTTCAGTCTATGATAGCAGGGAAGTCAAGGCACAAGGAGCTCAAAACCAGTGGTGAAATCACATCCGCCATCAAGAACAGAGAAAAATAAAAATGCACAAATGCATACTACTCAGATCACATTGTCCTCTTTAAATTAGTCCAGAACAGGAACCCAGAAATGGTGCTACCTGATTTTAAGCTGGGTCTTCCCATATCAATCAATATCATGAAGGCATCCCAGACAGATGTAACCACAAGCCAACCTGGTCTGGGTAATCCCTCCTTGAGACTCCTTCCTTGGGACTAATTCTAGGTTCAAGCTGATAATTAAAAGTAACAATTGAAGCCTGCCCTTCAAGTACCCTCATTTGCACCCTATTAGGAGTCCAAAAGATTTCCCTTGCTTCAGCAAATGTCCTCCTCCCTTACTGGGGCATAATTTTTCTTTTAACTTTACCTGTTCTTATTTCCGAAGTCTTCAGTTCCAAGTAAGGATCCTAATTTTGTAGAGGCAGAACTCATTAAAAATCATCCCCAAATCTAAAATAAAGATCACAAAAAAAGGACCTGAGTTAAATCAACCAAGATGAAAGTGTGAAAGATGTGATTTTAGCTATGCAGAATCAAGGTGGTCAACTCTGAAGATCCTGCTTTCTTTTAATTCTGCTCATTATGGAGCCCGCGTTTTACCCTTTCCCTCTGCCTGAAGCTGTGATCTATAACTCTTGTCTTTGCTAACGTCTCCATTTCAGCTGCCTTTTCTAATTACCACCCAGATAGTTACAGTCAGTGCGGGTGCCGTGTGGGAACCGCGTGGGAAAAGAAATAGAGATGAATATGGCGACTTTGCTGGACCAAAAGCAGCATTTTCACAGGGCAGGAGAGGGTGTGAGGTTTGGAGAGGACACTTTCCATCAAGACTCATCGATTCCTTTATAGTACAAGGGCCACTTTACATGTCTGTGTTATAACTGCCATGCTTCTGGAAGGTTACAGCTATCAACAAGAGTATCTTCTCTTCTTCTCATGGTGGTGCTTTTAGTCAGGTACACCATCAAATATAAGTATCAACATTTCATATATGCAAACTGGGTCTGGAATGTGTGGCTTGGTTGGTAAATTCTGGCCCAGCATACATGAAACCCTGGATTTGATACCCAGCATAGGAAAATAATTATGCACATTTTTTGGTAATGCACACTATCATCCTAGTACTCAGGAGGTGGAAAATAATGAACAGAAGTTGAAGGTGTTCTACAAATAATTGAAAGCCAGTTGTAGCCTCTGCTACACAAATAGTTGAAAGCCAGCCTAGGATATATAAGATCCCATCTCAAAAAGATTAGAAAAATCATCTTTAACCACCAGCATTCATGGGCACTGACCATTGAGGATGGATGTTAAACAGGTTGACACTGTCTTATGATGTGGAGCTTATGGAGAGGACCCAGGACAATGGGTACAGTGCATATTGAGAGTCAGCTCAGGGTACTTAAGCAATGGCTCTCTACTAAATGTACAAGGATATCTTAATGCTAAAAACATAATGAAAAGCTTTTCCTGGGCATATTTACCTCCTATCAGCCCTGTACCATGCAGATCCAAATAAGAAGAAATCTAATAAAATTTAAATTATTCCAGCACTGTCACCTTTCAGTGCTCACTCATTCTCTATATCTTTGGCTTACCCTTTTTAATATAAATATACTAAATATACTAATATCAGTACTAAATATAATGTATCATTTATTATGAAATATAGCATCAATCCTACAAATGATATATAATAAAATAATATATACAAAATATACACTAACACAAAACAGCAGTATTTTTGTACCCAGTTGCCATGGCTTGAATGCTCCCCTGAAATCATGCTCAAATTTGACTGCCATTATGCCAGTATTAGGAGATGGGACCCTGATAAGTTGATGGGCAAATTGGTTTATTTTCCTGGTGCTCTGATAAGATACCATGACAGAAGCAATTTAAGGAAGAACAGGTTTGTTTTGGCTCACAGTTAAAGAGTACAGTCCATCACGGTAGAGAAGTCCAGGTTGCAGAGGCAGAAGGTAGCCAGCTGGTCAGAGCAAATCTATGATGAGGAAGCTGAAAGCATAGATTCCTGTGCTCACTTCACTTTCTCCTTTTCATGCAGTCTGGGGCTCAAGCTCAGGAAATGGTGCTACCTGTAGTGTGAGAGTCTTCCCATCACACCGATAAACCTAATTAAGATACTCCTCTATGCAACCAGGCCTGGAGGCCCTTTTCCCAAGTGATTCTAGTGCTCATCAAGTTGACAATGGTGATTCTTCATCATAGATGGTTTCACCATCGTGATTAAGGCAGATGTCATTCTAAAAGAGTGAGTCTAGGGCTAAAAAGACGGCTTAGCACTTAAGAGCATGTTGTGCTCTTTCAGAGAAATGGAGTTTGACTCCCAACAACCATGTTGGGTATCTCACAACCACCTGAAACTCTAGCCTCAGGGGCTCTGACACCTTTTCTGGCATCATCATACACCTGACAGACATACACACATGAATAAAAATGAATATTCCTTTTATAAAGGGTGAGGTCAGCCATCTTTTGCTTCTTTGACCTTCTGCCTTCTTCCATATAGTGATTCAGCAAGTGAGTTCTGGCCAGATGCAGCTCCTTAACCTTTGATGTACCAGTCTCCACAACTGTGGGACAATGAAGGGTTCATTGCTCTCTCATTAGCATGTCTCAAGTAAGCTGTCCCAGAATTAGCACAATGGTTAAACTGTAGCTGTAGCTATTATTTCATAGAGTAAGAATACTTGGAAGACTAGAATGTGAGTTACATAGAAATTATATTCATACATCATATGTGACATATATATAAAGATAATATGAGGGTAACAACATTGGAATATTATGTTGTTTGGAATTGCTTGCAAAATACATTTTTGAGCAGCATAAGAAACTGACTTCAAGATTTTATGCTCATGCCCCACATCTGTAAAATGCCAAGTTTTGTGTGCATGAAATCAGAAATTAAACACCACATGCTGAACTGTCGCCATTTGTATAGAAATGGATTGGAAGTAGATGCTTGCTATGATAAACGGCTAAGCCTTATGATGTTTCTCTACATCTCTAAATGGCTTGGAATTTTTTGATGTGACTAAGTAAGGTGCTCTCTTTCTCCCTCTTCCTCAGTCATCCCCCCTCCCCCTCTCAATACCTAAGAGTACATTCTTCAGGGCAAAAAAAATGCAGTGAATTTTAGGGGACTCCACTTGTGTTTTGGGTTATAAAGGACCAAATATGATCTGTAGAAACCTAAACACTGGGACACTTCTGAAATGTGTGTCTCACAGCAGATGAGGCTAGACTCGGGGAGAGACCACATTTTCTTTCCCATTTTAGAGCTCTCTGGAGCAGTTCCTTCTCCTGTGTACTTTCTGTGTGAGATGCCTAGCTTTGACATGTAGATATGACTTAATAAAGGCACAATGAGTCGATGATACTCACTTCACAAATGCTACCTGATAATGTGGGAAATGCCATCTTCTCAACAGAGGATTGTTCTTCCCCTGGTTTCATGAATAATAGATGATGGATGAAGCCACAATATTGGATAGATCTTCTGAAAAGGGAAAGTAGAAAGAATTGTTAGAGAGAAATGAAAATATTTTGGAAGTTTATTGACAGCAAAGATTATTAAAAGATACAATATTTTTAAAATAATGTAAGTGGACATATGTGTGGAGAAAGTCCTGTAGTTGGAAAGGGGGAAGGGATAGTATATCTTCTAGCTACTGCCTCGGCATAGAAACTGCTGAAAATGTATATCAAAGCAATGCAATAAAGGATTACAGTGATGAATTTTATGAGATTAAGCTGCAGTTAATTTCCTTATCCATTTAAGATTAATAAACCACTAATTAGAATATGCAAATAAGGGTTGCTGAAGCCTAGAAAATATTTCCTAGCACCTTACCAATAAATCTCACTCAGTAACTATTTTGTTATATAATTGAGGAATACCAGATTGATGGGTAAATCTAATTATGTGAAATTTACATGTGCATGATGCTTTATAATAGAGGACACGAGCTAATGTTAAAGTAGGAGGGAGTATGTAACATTCATTACATTTGTTAGTTGCAATATTTTACTGAGTTTGAAAATTCTTTATGTGATGTAACCACGAGGCACACTGCGCATCTCCCTGTGCACCTAAAGCATCACTGGGGTTCAGTAGGAGCCCATCAACGATCACAATGATCATTGGAACACTCATATTTGCTGTTCACACACATGTTGTACCCAAGCACGTATTGCTAGAAGGTCGTTCATCATTGAGAGACCATGATAACACCTAATTGTCTCTATACGAAGTGCAGAGGTACTCTTATTTCTTATATCTTCATCTCTACGCTATATACAAAGAGATGCCTGTTTACAGCAAGCACCATATAAAAGCATATTAGAATTATTCTTGTGGCTCACTTAAGGTTTTTATTTTAGATTTTTAAAAATAGTTTCTTCATGAGCCTGGAGAACAAAACTCAACATTAAAACTGTCATGTTGGAGTGAGGAGTGTCTGACGAGCTTCTACTCCTAACTGAGGAGCTATTTATTGGCAGCTGATGGTTTCTGGGAATAGGATAGTAAATTTTCTTTAAGGGCATGGCCCCTGGTAGGTTGAGCATGCTCCAATGGGTGCCCCACCACACACACCCATGAGTCTAAGGCAGCACAAGTTGGACTTGGTGGGTTATTGTAAAAGCAAAAGAACATGAAGTTAGCAAGAGATAGGGAGGTAAGGAGTGGGTCTGGGAGAAGTTAGGGGAAGAGAGGCTATGTGGGACATGACAAAGGTAAAAATATATTGTATGAAATTCTCTCTTTAACCTCTCCTTTTTTTTTTTTACTTTTTAAATTTTATTTTAATTTTTCTTGTCTCATACAACTTATAGATTATACCCTGACCTCACTCTTTTCCTCCCTCCCATCCTCCATTCCCTCTCATCTTTCCCAGATCTACCAACATCATCACCCACTAATGAGCCCTCTTCTCCCCAGAAAAAAGTGTCTTCCCCACCCACAGTGGTACAGCACAATCAGGGCATGGCGTAGCGGGATGGAACGAGTCTAGGCACCAATCCCTACATCAGTGGTGGGCCTGGCAGCCCAGCAGGAGAAAAAGTCTCAAAGATCGGTAAAATGACCAGAGACACCCCCACTCCAGCCTGTAGGAGTTTTTCAAGGATACCAATCTACACATCCGTGTGATGTATTTAGGGGACCCTACAGGTTCCATGTCTATGGCTTCATTCTCTGTGGGCCCCTAGAAGTGCTAGTCTGTTAACATTGTGGGCTTGTATTGGTGTCCTCAGCCCCTCTAGTTTCTTCCTCCCTTTCCTTCTTCCGTGGGGTTCCCTGATCTCTTCACGATGTTTGGCCCTGGGTCTCTCCACATGCTCCTCTCAACTGCTGCTGGGGACCTCTCTGGTAAGGACTAGGTGCGATACCACCGATCAATGAGCAGAGTGTGATGTCGTTAGAAATTTTCTCCAGGTTATCTAGTCTCTAGTTCCTGGCCTGTCTTGCACGTTCAGGCAGGGTTTTTCCCCTTAGGCATAGAGTTCTGTCTTTCATTGTCAGTAAGGATCTTTCAGGGAGGATAGGCCCTAAGTCAGAGGTTTTGAGGCTGGAATGGCATCCCAGTTACACCACTGGAAACGATGCCTGGCCGCGGGAGATGGCCTATTCAGGCTCCCTACCCCTGATTACTAGGGATCCTTGTTAGAGTCTCACTCATAAGTTCTCAAAGAGTAAAAGTATTTATTATTTTTGTACTAATGAAATTATTTCTGGTGATATTCTTTCCCTTTCCCTGAATCTTCCTCACCTCATAATCAAAATATAGTATATGAAAAATATTTAAAATAAAAAAATAAAATAGCCAGTCAGTGGTGGTATATGCTGTGAATCCCAGCACTTGGGAAGCAGAGGCAGGCAGAGCTCTGTGAATTTGAGGCCAGCCTCAAAAAAACATAATAATAATAATAATAATAATTAATAATAATAATATCAAAGAGGGTATGGAGAGCTGAAAAGCCCAAATAAATAAGTAAAAACAAAAGAAAACAAAAATCTATCACATTTAGAAAGCTTTCCAATGGTTTACACACACACACACACACACACACACACACACACACACACACGGAGGGGGCCAATCGGGGAAACTCTAATGACCATACTGCCATACAGCTTACATTTTTTTTTAATCAAAATCCGCAATAGAGTAAAGCGTTAGACCCATATTGAAAAATTAATTGAAAGCCATTTTTGGCATTCTCTTTCGTTTGGCATTTAACATTTACTGGTCTATCTGAGTAACATCAATTACCTTCAAATAATTCACTTTTATTTATTCTAGGTATTTGTCCTATACCCCATGAAGGACAATTGTGATTAACGTAATCTCGATTCAAACAGGTGAAAATATGAAGCTTTGAGACACAGAGGCTGTGATAGGTAATCAATAGGGAGCTCAGGGAGAATATAGGCTTTGTAAAACAGTCCTGGGCTTTTACATGGTTTTTTTTTTTTCATCGATACAGTTTTATAAGTAAAGAAATAAAAGAAAAAGATGGATTTTGCAGGCATTTATGTCTCACAACAAAAATGTAATACCAAGTATAACAGACTAGTTACTTTTAATGAATTGACTTACATCAATATTTTAGTCAGTTTAAATTTACCATCATGCATAAAATACTGTTGACAATAATGACCATTTTCTCATCCGTACTATATATGTTTTCCAGTTTTCTCAGAGAAGTTTGAACAAATGAAAAAAATTTACAAAACATAAAACATGCTAACTAGAAAATCAGGAATATGTACACTGATGGAAAAAAGAAGAATTCTGGATTTATGTGCATTCATTAAAATTTTTTGAATATTTTTTAAAACTATTATTATCATTTGAGCCATGCAGTGCTGTCTTCTCACTGTGGATGAACACAGCAAATGCAGCTACTCTCCCTGCTTTCTTCTTCAACATAACTATCAATATCCATGGCACAGAGTAGGACAGGATTAATGAGTGTCCTTCACCCTTATCCATGGAGGATGTACTCCAAGATCCTCAGTGAATCAGTTCCATGATGGTATCAAAATTTCTAGACACTGACTTTTTTCCTGCATACATCCATATACCCATGATGGAGTTTTAATACACAATCAACAATAATTTATAATTAAAGAAAGATCATATCCTGTAATAAAATGACCAGCATCTCTTCAGTTGAAGTTCTGAGCTATTATTAAATAAGATAGCAGTTCTGTGAACATTCGCGTTGTGATACATGACGTAGGATCTGACACTAAGGTGACTGTGAAACATGGACAGGCTGGTAGTACATACTACATGGTATATATACAGATCTAAAGAATCCATCACCTTGCTGGTATGATGCAGCCAAGTGACAAAAGTGACATTATACTACTCAGTATGGCCTAGAAGTTATGAATTACTCGTTATTACTGTAATTTTCATTTTTATACTTTGGACCTCTAGTAACTTAAGGTATCTGGCTTGCTAACATTTAAGCAGAATAAGATCCAGAATCTAAAGGCACAAATCTATTAAAAGCACATTCTTTCAGCCTTTGATGAAAATAGATTTCACAGATTTAACATTCTTAAGAAAAAAATGCGAGACTGGTTATCCAGTTATATGATTCTGTTATTATAACAGCAAGAAGCTATGACTGGGATGATCCTGTTTTAGGTACCACCATTTTAGAGACTGTAAGAGAAACAGAGTTTTGATAAATTATGTTATTTTCTAAAGCACTGATCAAGTTTGGATGTTATCATAAAATACTTCAAGGGGTGTTCCATGCCTCCAACATGTCTTCTTCAGCAAGGGTGTTTTCATGTGGCAACTTCAACACTATTCATCCAAGCCTGTGGATTTTAATGTGGCAAGCTTTAGTACTCATTCATTCCAGTTAAAGATTTTCTGTGTGCTTTATCTCTGTAGATTTTAAACACATAGATTTTTTTTTCTTTCAAACTTATTCCAAGACCGTAGGAAAAAAATTTTAAACTTTCATTAAAAAAATCATTTTTGCTTGTAGATATTATCATGCATCGTAACATTCATTCAGATTCTTAAAACATAGACAATAAGGCAAATTTGATCCTGTGGGAATTCTTAAGAATTTGCAAAAATATTATATGAACATACCTTTCAAATTTGGGGTGTCCTGGAACACCGCCTAACTTACAGTCATTATCGTAGAAAATCTGTTACCAAAAATTGGGATTTTTTTTTTTAAAGTTTTGATAAATTAAGCATTGAGAGCATATGTTCCTGAATTACTTTCTAGATTATTATATATGCTTAACAAAATTGCAAAATTAACTGCATTGTGCTCAATTCTATGTTTTAAGAAATTGTTGATATATACATTATATACATGAGAACTAAACCTAAATATTTGGTTGATTGGAATAATTTAGATGTTAACTATGCTTGTTCTTAACTAGGTAAAGACACAGATAACTATTGACGAAAATTACTAAATATCTAATACATGAAAAGTTAGCTGATCACCAGGTTGTCTCAGTGGGAACTATGTCAGTTTACCTGGTCAGTTGCCCATTGGGGATTCTGATTCCAGACTTCAGGATGGTTAAATCCTTTCCTTTCTAAACAGCTTTAATAACACCAGAATTGTAAACAACAGAACATCTTTAAAATACATTTTGGTTCATATTCCTCACATATGAAGGTCTGAAATATCATGTCTTCATATCCAAATGTCATTATTATCTTTAAAAAAAAATCTATTTCCAGTTGCACAAAATTGCAGTGTTTAAATTATAAAACAAACACAACTTTGGGGTACTCCCCTGGGTGGAATTAGTCTATGCTCTTAAGAGTGGATTGTTTAGATATTTAAATTTAGCATTCCTGAACCTGAACACAGAGAATTCTGCTTGGTTTCTTATTACTGTCTGCCAAAGATAAACTGGTCACAGGATGTGGTGGTTTGAATTAGAAAGTTCCCCATAGGCTCAGATATTTCAATACTTGGTACCCAGCTGGTGGTGCTGTTTGTGTAGGTTTAGGGGGTGACCCTGCTGGAAGAACTATTTCACTCGGGATGCTTTGAGGATTCAAAACTGCTTACTTGTCCCGGTTTTCTGTCCTTGCTCCCTGCTTATAATTTAAGATGTGAGCTCTCAGCTTCCCTTTCCTGAGGTCTGCCTGCTGCCTGCTGCCATGATTCTCTGCCACGATGAACTCTTATCCCTCTGGAACCATAAACCCAAATAAACACTTTCTTCTATGAGTCACCTTAGTCATGGTGTTGTATCACAGCAACAGAAAAATAAATAAAACAGAGGTTTAGGCTTCCAATTCTACTAGCTCGTGGAAAGTCATTTTTATATGGCATATTGATGATTCTTATAATATTCTCATGATTGGAAAAGAAATAAAATGAAATTGCCTTCCTTCAGAAACATGACCCAAATGTTCGAGAGAAGTAGAAACCTCCTTTGGCTTTCTAAATACTTATTCTTAATCAAACTAAATTATATGTCATATCTAAACAAGTTTCCCTTATTATTTCATTCACTTCATAACTGGAGTGTTTGATGTTGACTGTGTTTTGTGCATGTTATGTGTTTATTTAATAAAGTGGTAGGCAAGATGAGCGTGGGGCACCAACATGTAAGGTCAGTACCATGAGGGCACAGATAGGAAGCAAAAAGTAGCAAATTTTTCTATAATAGATTATATATTACAGGTGACTGTACTTTAGTGAGTTGGGATGTTTCAGGATACCTTTTCAGGATACATTTGCAAGTTTGAGGCCAGCTTGGTTTATTTAGTAGAAGCTTATCTCAAAACAAATGAAATGAATAAACAGAAAAAAATAAACCTTTATCCAATAAGTTAAAGATTTTATGCTTATGAAACATTTTACAGGAGGAAATTTCAAACTAATGGCAACAAATACATGCTTACATACACACTTATCAATTATATAGCATGACACATTAGAATACTATTGTAGAACAATGAGAAAGAATAATGAGAAAAGAATTATATATGCAGGGTTACTAATTTAATAAAACTAAGAAGGTGATCAGGGAATGAGGTAGAAAGCTATCTGGTATTCCCACCCCACCCCACCCCACCCCACCCCAGGCCCTAGAACTGATACACTGGGTAAGCGAGATAAGAACCACAGGGCCAGTGAGGCAGGAGGAAAGGAGAGCTTTGTAATCAAGAAGTGGGTGACACTTATTAGACTTGGTTTATAATTAATGGGGAATTGACACGCTGGCAAAATGGCTTAGTGGCTAAAGGTGCTTGCCGCCAATCTCGTACATGAGTTATGTTTCTAGAAAGCCAACTCCTGCTAATTGTGCCCTTACTTCCTGGGGCAGCATGTACACATAAAACACATACACATACATATACATACATACATGTAAAATGGGGAAGGACATTGGCTTCAAGTGAGAGACATTGACATTGCTATTTTTCAAACAGAACCCAAAAATGTTTTATTTAAATTATATGTATGTAGATTCAAAGCAGACAATATATAAGTATACAAAAAGAATAGAAGCAGACAGGGTATGAGTTAGGAAACTATGAAATATTGTAGGCACTGGAGCCAGATTACAGTAGTATACGTACTGAGGACTAAGAAAGTCCCAAACACATTCTCAAGTATAAACCATGCTATTTATATGGTTTAGAGATAAAATATCAGTGAAAAGATGATTTAATAATAAATTTAGGGTGTTTATCTTAAGCAAGGTTGTAGTCTCTATTTCCTAGGGTATAAAGACCACAAAAATGCTTTGTAAGGGATGTCAGGAGTTAATTTTAAACACATCGAATTTGAGATTCAAAATAAATAATCCAAGTGAGAAGGTGGACTAGACAAGGGCATGTCTAAGTCTCTCAGGAAGGTTTAGACTGAGAAAACTTGCTTGGGTATGTTCAGTGTATAAATGCTATACAAATCCGTAAGACAGAGTAAAGTCGCCAAGAGGGTGGCTATAAATACAAGGAGATGCTTGAGGACTGAGCCTGTGATGCCTAAGAGATATAGCTGATGAGATTTTAAAAAAAAACAAAGCAGAACAAAATACAAAAGAAACACAAAAATTTAAAGGGGGAAAGACTTAGTTAAATAGAAGGAAACAGCACAATTTGGCTTTTTCTGGAAGAAATATTGATACAAACATGAGTTTGGCAATGAGATAGTTAATACCATGGGTTTGTGAAGCACAGAAGGAGAAGACTTGTGTTGATGAAGTTTTACCTACAGGACAGAAGGAGAAAAGGTCAATAACATTTCATGCTTTTCGATAAGTGCTTTTGCTGGAATGAATCAGTAGAGAGAAAAATAAATGATGATGAATGAAAATGGAGTGTTTCTAGAGAACTGACCTTGAATTTAAGAAAATATGGAATCTAATGCACACCATCAAGAAAAGCAAGGGCGGTTGATCAAAAGTGATAGAGTTCTTGGGTTCCGTTAATAGGCCAGTTAATGGATATTTTGAAGAAAGCTTTGGAATATCTCCTCTGATCCTTTTACTTTCTTATAAAAGTAAGAATCTGAGATTGGGGAAATACAGAAGCTTAAGGAAAAAAATCGTGCCTTAGATGTGGAGAGAAAGAACGATTGGGATCCATCGTTCCTGTCGTGTGCGGCCAGCTGGCAGGAGGCATCAGAGGCTCCTGTGAGTTTGGCAGTCATGATAACCAAGCTCTGTCACTCTCCTGAGCAGAAAGAATGATTTACTCATGATATGAAAATTCCCTCAACTGCACACAATGCAGTAAGAGAGGATCAATAAATGAATGTAACATAACCAAGTATGGAAGATGAGAGAGCTGAGAGCATGAGGAATATTGACAGAGTGCAAAGAGAGTAGAGTGGCTGGATTATGGGCAGCAAAGCTGACATCCAGGTAGCTCAAAAGTGAGTGGCCATCTCTCTGTGACAACTTCCATGTTTAGCAGAGAGGATCTATATGCAAACGTTATGTTACAGGAGAGAAATTCCATTCTCCGCTGATAGCTTTTCTCATCCATTCATGTTATACCTCATTCTATAAGGAGAATATTTTAATGTTGGTATCTTAATAGTGATAAATGTTTCTCTTGCCATGCATGCTGACTAGTCAAGCCTCACTAAAGGAAAAATGTGCTCAGTTGTCATGGAGGACTGAGCCATTTCACACCCTAACCCAACAAGCTAATTTTTTCTATCTTTCTTACTTCCCCTTTTAGTGTTCTATTTTTTAAAATCTCTTCTCATTATTTGACTTACAAAAATTTCTAGCGAAACTATTCTAACCAGCAGATGTTACTGGAGGTAGATAAGGGAAGGGAATTGGGGAAGAGGGACCAATAATTAAAGAATAAACTGTCTACAACCCAAAAGGGAGTTCTTATTTCAAAGAATCAAGCTTAAGATGCTCAAAATAGAAACAAAACAAACATCAAAGCCCCTAAAACTGTACAAATGTCTAAAAGAGCCTGCTGTAAATGGCAGATCTGAAGCCTGCTTTGCACAGTTTCTCTCTCCCACACTTACACCTTAGAGATCACTGACTCCCCGTTCTCCTGGGACAGTTCAGTCCCAGCCCAGCCTCGCAGTCCCCAGTCACATCTGGTCAATGTCAGGGGTTGCTCAGACTCTGTGAGCCTTGTAGCCATCCTCTCCACTAAGGTAAGTTTCTCCTTTGAAGAGAGGATTGGAGGGAAGGGGGATAAAAGACTAATGTGTGGATGAGAGGGTACAGGTACCAGGGAGCCCAGCTCCAGGGTGGAAATGGGTATTAGGGAAAGGATGGAGATAGGATCAACCGTAATGGGGAAAGAAGACGACAACCTCATGAGAACTGTGTGAATGGCCTTATGGCATAGGTGTTATCCACAAACACCTGCCCACCCATTGCAACTAAAGAGTGTTCACTCTTGAATTGCCCACAATAAATATCTCAGTATTTAGCGGTTTTAATGATTTTCTTAATAAAATACCATCAGGGGGCCAACCGAAGTATACAATGCTGATAATCTAAGAAATAATTCCTCTTCTTTAAATAAGTTTTCTTCCATGAGGTGCATAATTCCAAAATTCTAGATCTTATTCAACTTGAAGGGAAAGAAGAACTTATGGGAAAAATATATCACTCAATAAATGTCATGGATACTTACATTTAATTCTTTGAAAGCAAAATATTCACAATGGCCTTTGCATATCTGTGATATAATTCAAAGGGAGCATCTTGCTGTTTTACTTACTCAGCCTTTTCTCTTTTGCATGCTTATCTTGTTCTTTTCTGACCCTCTGCAGTGAACTATGTTAGTCTTAATGTGGCATTGTGTCACTATACTGATAGTGACCCAAGCATTTGCTACTGTAGATTTTGTACCAATCTCTTACAGTATGTGAGTGATTAGTAAACAATTTGAAAGCGCAGTATCCTTCCCAAAGGTGTGAGTTCCAAGGTGTGTTGGGGTATAGGTAAAGGAGTGACGTTGTGAAGATGCTCTGCTTAGTAAATATGCTAGTTGATTAAAGGCGATGAGGTCTAGGAATGGTGTTCACAGCCAGAGCACTTGTCCAGTGTGTTTGTGACCTTGGGCTTGATCCCCAGTACTGTAAAAAAGAGGGAGGGAGAGAAAAAAAGGTGTGCTATAGTAGTGAAGATACTATGTTTTCTTAGAGGGTTCAGGATTTGAATGTGCGACTATCTACCAAAAGATCGAAAATGATTTTTAAAATTGGGAGAAAGATAGAATGATAAATGCTGGCCCTGAGCATTTTAAGCTGACCCTCGCCTTTAATTCAGCAATGTTTTTACTTTAAAACAAAAGTTCTCCGGTGAGCATAGTGGTTCGAAAAAATTAAACCAATATTTTCTCTCTCTAAATTGCAAGGTATTAAGGAACCAAAGGGCATGAGCCAGTCAGAGCACTTCTTAGATTCCTCTTCCAGTCCCTCTCCTTTCCTTTTTCCTCGCTTGTCTTCCAGAGCATGCTTCAAACACTCTGACTGCTTCTCCTATGACTTATGGGATGACTTGGTCTGGCCTTTGATGTCTGTGACAGGGACCCTTGTGCAAAAACCTCAGCAACTTCCTCCGTATAAGTGGCCTATTCTCTCCTATAAAATGACTTTGCTGTGATCCCACAGACTTGAAATTCCATAGCAGGGAATATCATGAACGTAATGTCACAGAGAACTCACTCCTGCAGAGCCCTTCATGTAACATATCTGTGAGGCTCATCCTTGTTATTGCATGGTGAACACGTGGCTCTTTCTTATGGCTGAGTGGAATTCCTTCATGTGAATATGCCATCATTTCTTTGTTCAGATACTCATAGAGATTTCAATTCCTTTTGCTTTGTGATTACTATCAGTAGAGCTTTTGTGGATATTAAAAAGTAAATAAACACATATTTGGTTGTGAAAAGTCACAAATCAGTACGTTTGTTAGGAGAAGACTTCATAAAAAGATGGTAGCCATGTTGAACCTTGCTATGTTAGCATTTGTCTGGTGGCTCAGCAAGGAAGCCATTTTAGAAAAATGCAAATTAAACGGCAGTAAGGATGAAGCAGAGACATGGAATTCTGGGTAAAGCAACTGCAGCAAATACGCTGAGGACATAATATCAGGAGGAGAACACTACAACAGTATGATGACTCTTAGTCTTTCATTAAACTTCTACCCCTGAACCCCCTAAATTCCATCCATTAGCTGGGCATTCTGGGGACTGACATACACAATCTATTCTCCTAGGTAGGCCAGGATCTGATCCCACCTCAGAAGATCAGGTTCTAATGAAATAGTTTCTCTGGTGAGCAGGCCTCCTTTAAAAAGAAAAAAAGGTAATTTCCCTTTCTGCTTGTGAAAGAATGAGAGATTTTTGT
Source organism: Cricetomys ansorgei (assembly GCA_026225945.1). Classification (NCBI taxonomy): domain Eukaryota; kingdom Metazoa; phylum Chordata; class Mammalia; order Rodentia; family Nesomyidae; genus Cricetomys; species Cricetomys ansorgei. The sequence continues at coordinate 97,547 of JAMJFZ010001453.1, forward strand.
TTCTCATGCTTGCTCTAAGGCTCTGGCAGAGCTCCTGGAGGGTAAACCCTGAACACTGGGCAGATTCTTGAAATTCTCCAGTTGCTATTCGGCAGTCTCCTGCCCCTGTTCTAATTCCTGAAGATAATGTCATAAGCAGACCCCTGCTCCAGGAATTCATGATTCTCTGTGCACTCAGATCTTTATCTCCAGTTTTACCTTTTGCCTTTATTTCTCCCATGGACCTAAGAAGAATGGTTAGGGATTTTTATTTGTTCAGACTTTTATTTGCTATTAGCATAGAAGGAAGACTTCTAAATTCTTTACATACCAGACTAGAATTCATATATCGTTTTAATATTCTATAATGGCTTTAAATGTCAATAAGTTTCACACTTGCTGAAAATATAATAATCATCTCTGGAGCCAATTTGGGTGAGGGTAGTGGAAGATCTTTGACATGTCACCATCCCTATACTTTGCCTGGTATATTTACATATCTACTACTGAGTGATTTTTTTAAATTGTGTCTATTGCTGTACTTATACTTCAAATCAAAAACATTAGTGTGTATGCTGTTTCTTTTTACTCTTCCCCAACCACCTCTAATTTTTGTTTTTACTTTATTTATCTTCTCTTATATAATACATCCCAACCCCCTTCTTCCCTCCCTCCCTCCTCCTATCTCTCCTCTCCCCCAGATCTACCTCTCAACTCTCCACCCTCTGCCTCTCCCCAGAAAAAAGCAGTCCTCCAAGGGTTACTGCTCAAACAGGGTACAAGAAGATGGCCACAAGGCCTACCACTAATCCCTACAAGAAGGGTAGACTAGGCAACCCAGGAGGAGAAGAGTTCCAAGGGCTGGCAAAAGGATCAGAGACACCCACCCCACTCCAGCCTGTAGGAGCTCCACAAGAACACCAAGCCAGACAACCATAAGACATATCTAGTGGAATTTGCAGGCTCCATGTCTGCAGCTTCAGGCTCTGTGGGCCCCCCAAGAGTGCTGGTCAGTTGACTCCATGGGACTTGTTCTCCTGGTTCCTAAACCCCATTGGTCCACACAATCCCTCCTTCCCCTCTTCCACAGGGTTCCCTGAGCTTTCCATGATATTTGCCTCTGAGTTTCTGCATCTGCTCCTATCAACTGCCTGAGGAAGCCTCTGATGAAGATTGGGCTAGGCACCAATCTATGAGTAGAGCATGACATCATTATAAATCATCACCTCACTATCCACTCTCTAGTTCCTGGCCTGCCCTGCAGTATCAGACATGGATTCTGTCCTTTGAGTTGGGGTTCTTCCTTTCCATTATCCTAGTAGATCCTGTAGAGAGGATAGGTTATAGGTTAAAAGTTTTATGGTTGGGATGGTGTCTCAGTCCCACTACTAGGAGCCTTGCCAGATTACAGGAGATGGCCTGTTAAGTCTCCCCATCCACCATTGCTATAGTTCCTTGCCAGTATCTCCTTGTAGATCCCAATGAGTTTCCACTGCCCTAGGTCTAACAATTCCTCCTAAATGTCATCCAATTCCAGTCTTCTCTCGATATATTCTTTTCCTCCATCCCTCTTCCCCCACCTAGTCCCTTCTCTTCCCATTCCCATCCTTCCTCAGCTCACCTGCACCATCTGTTCTATTTCCCTTTACCAGGGAGATCCTTGTGTCCCCACTGCTGCCCTCCTTGTTGCATAGTCTGTGGATTGCAGTCATCCTTTGCTTAACAGTTAATATCCACATAAAAGTGAATACATAACATGTTTGTCTTTCTGGAACTGGGTTACCTCACTCAGGATGATTTTTTTTTAGTTCCATCCAGTTGCCTACAAAATTCATGAAGTCATTTTTTTAATGGCATAGTAATACTCCATTGTGTAAATGTATAATTTCTTTACTCATTCTTCAGTTGAAGGGCACCTAGGTTGTTTCCGATTTCTGGATATTATGAATAAAGCTGTTATGAACACAGTTGAACAAGTGACCTTGAGGTAGGATGGAATATCCTTTGAGTATATGCCCAGGAGTGGTATAGCTGGATCTTGAGGTAGGTCAATTCCCAATTTCCTGAGGAATCGCCAAATTGATTTCCATAGTAGCTGTACAAGTTTGCACCAGCAAACTCCTACCAGCAATGAAGGAGCATTCCCTTTGCTCCCCCTTGTGATGTCTAATTCCTGAGTTCTTTATATGTCTTGGATATTAGCCTTTTATTGGAAGTGGAGTTAGTGAAGATCTTTTCCCATTCTGTAGGCTGCCGTTTTGTCTTATTGACATTGTCTTTTGCCTTACAGAAGCTTTTTTTATTTTATGAGGTCCTGTTTGTTAATTGTTGATAGTAGTCCCTGAGCTATTGGTGTTCTGGTCAGGAAGCTGTCTCCTGTGCCAATGTGTTCAAGGCTCTCTCCCACTTTCTCTTCTATCAGGTTCTTTGATCTACTTGGTCTTTGATCTACTTGGACTTGGACTCGAGTTTTGTTCAGGGTGACAAATATGGGTCTATTTGCGTTCTGCTACATGAGGACATCCAATTAGACCAGCATCATTTGTTAAAGATGATTTCTTTTTACCAGTGTGTATTTCTGGCTTCTTTATCAAAGATCGGGTATCCATAGGTCTGTGGATTTATGTTGGGATCCTTGATTCAGTTCCATCAATCAACATGTCTGTTTTTATGCCAATACCATGTACTTTTTATTACTATAGCTTTGCAGTACAATTTGAGATCTGGAATGATGATACCTCTAGAAGTTCTTTTGTTTTTCAGAATTATTTTAGCTATCTCGGACTTTTTATTTTTCCATATGAAGTTGAGTAAAAATTCCCGTTCAAAGTCTGTAAAGAATTGTGCTGGTGTCTTGATAGGAATTGCATTGAATCTGTAAATTGCTTTTGGTAACATGGCCATTTTTACTATGTTAATCCTACCAATTCAGGAGCATGGGAGATCTTCCCATCTTCTGAGATCTTCAATTTCTTTCTTCAAAAAAGCTTCAAGTTTTTGTCATACAAGTCTTTCACTTGCTTGATTAGAGTCACCTCCAAGATATTTTATGTTATCTGTGGCTTCTATAAAGGATGTTGTTTTCTGGTTTCTTTCTCAGTCCATTTGTCATTTGTACATGTATAACCAACTTTACTGTAGTTAGTAATCAGCTGTAGAAGTTCCCTGGTAGAATTTTAGGGGTCACTTATGTATCCTATAAAATCATCTGCAAATAAGGATACTATGATTACTTCCTTTCCAATTTGTATCTCCCTCTTGTTGTGTTATTGTCTTGGCTAGAACATCAAGTACTATATTGCATAGTTATGGAGAGAGTGGATGACCTTGTCTTATTCCTGATTTTAGTAGAATTTCTTTGAGTTTCTTTCCATTTAATTTGATGTTAGCTGTGGACTTGCTGTAAGTTGCTTTTATTATGTTTATGTATGCCCTTTGTATCCCTAATCTCTCTAAGACTTTTATCATGAAGGGGTGTCGAATTTTGTCTAAAGCTTTCTCAGTATCTAGTGAGATGAGCATGATTTTTTTTTCTTTCAGTTTGTTTATATGGTAGATTAAATTGACAGGTTCCCATATGTTGAACCATCCTTGCATATCTGAGATGATCTTTTTGGTATGACCTTTGGATTCTGCTTTTGCGTATTTTATTGAGTATTTTTGCATCTCGATTCATGAGAGAAATTGTTCTGTAATTCTCTTTCTTTGTTGAATCTTTGTGTGGTTTGGGTATCAGGGTATCTGTGGCATCATAAAATGAGTTTGGCAATGTTCCTTCTCTTTCTATTTTGTGGAATATTTTGAGGAATATTTTTGTTGACTCTTCTTTTAATGTCTGATAGAATTCTCTACTAAAACCATCTGGCCTTTGACTTTTTTGGTTGGGAGATTTTTAATCACATCTTCTCTTTCCTTAGGGGTTATAATCTGTTTAAATTGTTTATCTGATCTTGATTTAACATTGGTAAGTGGTATCTACCAGGAAACTTATCCATTACTGTTAGATTTTTCAATTTTGTGACATACAGGTTTTTAAAGTATGACCTAATGATTCTTTGTAGTTCTTTGTGGTTATATCCCCTTTTTATGGTTCTTATTTTGATGATTTGGATATTCTCTATCTTTGAATTAGCTTGGATGAGTTTGTCTCCCTTGTTGACTTTCTCAAAGAACTAACTCTTTGTTTCATTGAGTTGTTGTAATGCTCTCTTTGTTTCTATTTAATTGATTTCAGTCCTCAGTTTGATTATTCCTTGCAGTCTATTCCTCTTACTTCTTTTCATTATAGAGCTTCCAGATATGTTGTTAATTTGCTAGTGTGTGATCTCTCTACTCTTTTTTGGTAGGTAGTTTGTGTTATGAATTTTCCTCTTAGCACTGCTTTCATTGTGTCCCCTATGTTTGGTTATGTTGTAGATCCATGTTTATTGAATTTTAGACTCTTTAATTTCTTTCTTTATTTCTGTCTTGACTCAGTTGTCATTCAAAGAGTTGTTCAGTTTCCATGAATTTATAGGCTTTTTGTTGTTGCTGTTGTTGAAATCTTGCTTTAATCCATGGTGGTCTGATAGAATTTATCATGGAACATTTCGTTTTCTCCATCTATCATAATTAAAAGTTTTTCTGAGTATAGTAATCTGGGCTGGCATCTATGATCTCTTAGAATTTGTAACACTTGTGTCCAGGCCCTTCTGGATTTTAGGGTTTCCATTGAGAAGACAGGTGTAATTCTAATAGGTTTGCCATTATATGTTACTTGCTCTTTTTTTCTTGGAGCTTTTATCTGTATGTTAGTGTTTTGGTTACTATGTGGCAAAGGAGACTTTCTTTTCTGGTCCAGTCTATTTGGTGTTCTGTATCCTTCTTGTATCTTTATATGCATCTCCTTCTTTAGGTTTGGAAATTTTTCTTCTATGATTATTGAAAATATTTTCTGGGCCTTTGAGCTAGGATTCTTCTCCACCCTCTATTCCTATTATTCTTTTATTAGACCTTTTCATAGTGTTCCAGACTTCCTGGATGTTTTGTGTCTGGAATTGTTTTGATTTATACTTTCTTTTACAAATGTATCTATTTCTTCTATATTATCTCAATTCCTGAGATTCTTTCTTCCATCTTTTGTATTCTATTGCTGTAGCCTGCCTCTGTAATTCCTGTTCACTTTTCCAGGTATTTTATTTCCAATATTCCCTCGGTCTCTGTTTTCTTTATGGCTTCTATTTCCATTTTAGGGCTTGAACAGTTTTGTTTGTTTCCTTCAGTTGTTTACTTGTTTTTCTTTGGCTTTCTCTAATGAATTTACTCAATTCCACCCATTGTTTGTCTTTTCATAGATTTCTTTGAGGGGTTTATTACCTCATTAAGGACCTTTATTATCTTTATAAAGTTGATTTTACAGTCTTTTTCTTGCGCTTTTGCTGTGTTGGGGTGTTCAGGACTTGTAGTAGGGTAGTTGGGCTCTAGACGTGACATTGCCCTCATTGTTGTTTGTTGTATACTTTTGCTGGAGGTTAGGCATCTGGGTTTGGAGTACCTATTATTATAGATTTAGGTGCCAAATTTCTAGTTTTGTCCTTTATTGGTTTTCTGTTTCCTCTCTAGTCTTCTAGCCTCTTGTCCAACAGGGGGGTCTCTAGCCAAGTT
>JAMJFZ010001454.1:0-69801 GCA_026225945.1 Cricetomys ansorgei
ATCTTAAGAAAATAAATGTCTCACAATCGCCATTTAGGATACAAATATTTTAAACATAGAATCAATCTCAGCATCCCCTGCAAATAAGTAAAACCAGTGCAGTAAGTTGCTGGTTGTATATAGTAGTGGTGATTGATGAAGGGTTGGTATACACTAGCTGTTTCTAACAGGCAATAGAAATGGAGTTTGCAGAAAGCACTTGAGACTATTCTAGCTTTGAAGGAAATATTGTTTTGAATTTTTATTTGGTCAATTTTTTTCCTTCGGATTTACCTTAAGGTTTTAATTTGAGTATTTTAAGGAAGATCATATTGCCCTCCCCTGATCTTTCCTTTTATCCTTATTATCTCTCTACCCTCTATCAGTGAAATCAACATTGAGAACTATGGCCTGCTTATGTGTAAGATTTCTTGTATTATGAATGCCTTCAATTATGATATATGGGTTTTGCTTTCTAATATTTAAAAATAAATTTTGGGAGGGAAGTTTCTAAGCTTGTAGATACTGTACTAAATTGTACCACTTTGACGTGAGAAAAGTTAGTATTACGTTTTAGTAGTAAAATTTTGGTAGTACTAACACCAAAATAGACAACTCCCTTTTTTTTTCTCACCGTCAAATGACGTGTGACGTTATGCCAATGAGAATGCATCAACAAAATTTTCTCAAAACGTGGGTTAAGTTTTTTTCTATGGCAAATAAGTTATCATTGCCATTTCAGATCTGTTGTCCCAGGCCTTCAGTTGTCAGGAAACTTGGGCATCCATAGTCACAGCCTTTTCAGTGAAAACAGTTTAATTTTAGCCATTAACTTCATGCTCTTAGAGATCAGGAACATTTCTTTTATGTGGACTACTATTTCCTTCTCTTCCCTAACTTAAAGAGCCTGCCTGGGAATTCAGAACATGTTCTGCATCTATATGCCGAATATGCTGGACTCTTGGTGTTCATGAACTTTCTCTGATAAAAGTTTCATTATTTATAAACACAAATGGTATATACTAATTTTCTTACATTTCATACATTTTGCTTTCAGGTCCTATATTCATCAAGCATCGTTGCTTTCTAAGCACACGGTACACAAGTACACGCAGTGTGTATCTCTGCTGATGTATTGATTTTGAAAGACTCACCAGCTGCTCCAAGAAGAACCAGGAAGAGCAAGGTCCTCATGGTTGCTCGCCAGTTCTGCTCTGGGCAATAGGATAAAGGCTTTGTCTCCACAGATATTTATACCTCCAGATTTGTCATTGACACTCAGGGCCATAGGTGCCAGAAAAGAGATTTCACTGTAAAGTGAAGAAAAGTTAGAGTTCAAATCTGTGACAGATGACTCATAGTGCAAGACTACATGGAAACATCTCCCACTTTCAGAGAAGGCCACCAGAATGAGAAAACTGCAAATCCAACTGGTAGGAACTATTCCTTGCAAAAGGAAATAAGTTGTATTCAGCTCACAGTACAAAGCTGCACATCTCTGGATTCTGAGATAAAAAGCTGTGAACTTTTTCCCAAAGTACTATATTAAACCCTGACTCTTAGTATGTAACTAATGTCAGCTGTTTCACAATTATGCTATTCATTGATTTTTATTTTTTAGACAAAGCATGCAATTAAATGAAATGCATATGCCTGCTGATTCATTCATTAGAAAGACTTAAATGATAGTTCTGATCCTTTATATCCACGCTTACTTTTCATTGATAAGAGAACCGAATTTGGTCCCCGAAGGTGGTGCTATTTATGAAGGTTATGCAGCCTCTCTAGCAGGTAGAGTCTTGCTAAGGATGTATACCGCTGGAATGGGGCTTATTGTCTCGCTCAATTTCCTGTTCTCTTTCTGCTTCTAGACGGCAGAGTCAAAGCAAGTGGTGTGCCACACTCTGCTTGCTTACCATGATGGATTGTATCTACTCTGGAACTTTCAAAGTAAACTCATTCTCCCTCAGGCTGTTATTGTCAGGGTGTTTGTTGTTGTTGTTCGTTTTGATTTTTAAGGCAGTAGTTTAGGGGATAGTGCTGGTGGCTTTAGAGAGGCTACTCCCTGACGTGCAGTGGTATTTCCTGTTCTTATGGGCAGTAACAGAAGGGCTGCTTAGTCAAGACACGTAGATGTAGGCCAGGTTTTAAATATTTTTAAAATAGGACTTCTGAAAACCAGAATGGCAAAGACGTGCAATGACCACTTTGTACATTGAAGCAGCACATTATCATTCAAAAGAGAGCAAGTGTTGCTCACAGTGCTCATACACTGCATATATTAAGCCAATGCACCTTAAACTCTCTTAAGTCTCTGCAGAATATCTTAATAAATAAAAACAAAGATATAATACAACTGAAGACACCAATCCATTTTCTGGTTGGCATCTGGTCATAGATGTGCGAAAGAACTCTCCAAAGTTATAGTGGTTTATTAATTTATCATTTAAAGGAGTTCAGATAAAAAAAATTTAATTTGATGGATAGCGACTCTGTTAAGATTTGATCTCTTGGAGCCAAAAATATGACCCAGCCATTAAGAACATTTGCAGTTCTGTGGAGAATCCAGGTTTGGTCACCAGGAGATACAAAGGTCTTGTCAAGCCTCTGACAGCACCAAATACACCGATGGTGCACAGACATATGTGCAGGTAAAACGTTTATATGCATAATATAAAAGCAAATACATCTTCTAAACTAGTGATTATTTCCTAAGTAGTCAAAGGTCTGAAAAAGTATCAGGAATCTTGATAAAACACAGAATCAATAGTGTTATTCAGACACAGTTTAGATAAGTGACTTAAAAGTAATGACTCATACATTGAAAATGTGAAGTGTTTTTCAAAGTTTGTATAACTTGGGCAGACTTAAATAGACTACATCCTGTAATGTTGTTGGCTTAATAAAAATGTAGCTAGGCTTGATCAACGTTTTTAACTTTTATAGGGCTCTTATTTAAAGGAATGGCCTTAAAGATACCTGTATAGCCTGAAGGCCTCAGCCCAGAAGACGAATAAGAAGGGAAGACCAGCTCCCTAGCAGACTTTTTGGCTGAGGATGCTGGACTGGTCCGGGGAGGGCCTATGTTCCCAAACCAGTCAGCTGGCTTGACGAAACAGAGGACCTGGAAGGAGATGTGTCAACAATTTGTGGCTGTAACGATGGCAGTGAGTTTCAGGCACCTCCATATGACCATTTTATCCTTCTCACGGCTCCATGAAGCTGCTCCGGAACCCCCCCAATCACCATCCTAACACACTGCTTGCCGGGGGAACCTGCCCTCTGACGTGACAGAAGACTCGATAAAGAAATTCTTTAGACGATTAGTTATCAGTGCAGTGTACTTACCACGAGAACCCAGCAATCCAGACAGGTTGAAAGGTTTTGGTTATGCTGAGTTTGAGGACCTGGATTCCCTGCTCAGTGCCCTGAGTCTCAATGAAGAGTCTCTAGGTAACAGAATTCCAGCAGACATTGCTAATCAACTGCCGGTATTGACGGAGGTGATTGTTCTTTTGACTGAGCTAGAGCTCGAGATTCCACCAGACACTGGAGGGCGTTGCCTAGACCCCCGCAGACAACTTTGATGATGCCTTGCCACAGTGGTGATCAATTTGGCGACAAGTATCAACACCCCTAAGATTGAGAACAGTATCACGATGGGTATAGGCAGGTACAGAGACCTCCCACGCCTGGATATGGATCCTAGGATGACGTAGGGCAATTGAGGCTATGACAGAGGTAGTCATAATACATACTCATGAAAATTACTTTGTCTCTAGAATTCCTTTTCTGTTCTTTTCCCTCTTTTGTGTGACTGCTATTTGAAATCAATTTGCAGGTTATGACACCAGGATAGACAATGGGAGAAGAGAATTTGGTAGAGGGTGTCTTTGGAATGATGACTACAGAGGAAAAGGGATTTTTGTGTATTCACCCCTGATTAATTGTATTCACCACTTGGATTAATTTATTATTATTTTAGATGTATGTACATGTGTCTCTTTGTGTGTATGTCACATATGTATGGGTGCCCATGGAGGCCAGAAGAATGTGTTACATCTTTTGGAGCTGAAGTTGTGAGTGCTGGGATTCCAATGTGGGTTCCCTGCAAGAGCAGCAAAAGCTTTTAGCCACTGAGCATTATCTCTATCACTACGAACATGTTTTTGAGAATATGAAAACTTGAAGATTCTGTGTGAATTATTGGTGACAATTGTAAGTTTTTGTAGGAACTTAACGTATTACAGGAGTACTTTTAAACTTCTATTTGATTTTTGGAAACAGTCTTGCATGTGGCCCAGGGTGGCTTTGAACTGCATTCCTCCGTGCCAGGGTTATTTGGATGTACAAGGATTCTAATTCTAAAATCGAACTTTGATCTTCTGTACTAAAAGAAGAATTGCCTGGGGAGCTTATCCACTTAAACTAAAAACATTACTTGTTTTGTGCCGAGTTAACTTGCTTAGTATTCAGAATTTTGTCATCTCTTGTATATCTGTCTTAGGAGGAGAAATAATTCTGCTTTATGATCATGGTTTTATTTTACAATGATTCTATTTAAATTGTATTTCAACCATTAATATACTTGGTAAAAATTTGAAATTTTTGTATTTTGGTTGAAAAATGACTTTAGGATTTCTGGAGGGACGCAGACATTTAAAAGTATACAGATCTATAGTTATAGAGGCATTATTAACATATTTTGATAGATTGTTTTATATCCACAGGAATATGATATATTTATGTTGTGTATTCAGCATGCTTGTCCATTACCTATTTGTATCTACACCCATTTTTTTCTTTGCAGTTTTCTGAAAGAACTAAACAATTTTTACAAACAATTAGGGGGTTTTTTGGGGGGGGATGTTATCTGGATATCGTTTGTGAAAAAATTTTACAAAAATGTTTCTTGATTCAAATCTACGAAAACTGGATGCTTTTTTGAACTTTTCAGTTTTGGTTTTGTTTTCCATGTAAAAGCTTGTATGATTCAATAGTGAAGATGTGCAACTGTATGGATGTACCTGGTTGTGAGATGTTAGCCTTGGTCTACGGAGCAGATGAATTCCAAATAGTCTGAATACAACTCCTTTTAATATCTTGGTTGCTGTAATGTGGCAGAAAGAGTTATGATGCTGACTCCCAGTCTTCCATAACGTTCTCCGTGAAGTGGGATCAGCAAAAAGGACAGGTCTATCTAAGGAGCCAAGGATAATAAAAACCAATCTACAGGATGGTTTGACAGTGATGTCTTTGGATAAGTCACCCAGAGACAAAGCTGGAAAAATGTAACCATCAAAATGGATCCACTTTTGCCATCTATACAAGGTCACAGATATAGCAAGAAACCAGTCTTCCTTAGCAATCATACTTATGGATACCTGTTCTAGGACTTAAAAGCCTCCATTAATAAGAAATACAACTCTATGTTGGTTAAGACCCCAAACACAGGGGAATTTTGTCACAGAAGTCTGAGATGATGAAATTAGTATGTTTACCTCACGTTACCGCAGAGCAGTAGTTCTTAACCTTTCCAATCCTGTGACTCTTTAATACAGTTCCTCATGTTGTGGTGACCCCTCAACCATAAAATTATTTTTGTTACTACTTCATAACTGTTATTTTGGTACTGTTATGAATCGTAATGTAAATATCTGATATGTAGATGGTCTTAGGTGTCCCCTGTGAATGTGTCGTTCAACTCCCAAAGGGGTCATGACCCACAGGTTGAGAACTGCTTCTGTAGAGGCTTATTTTTCCACTTTAAACCTGACCTATTCATTCAAGGCATTTTTGCTCAAGTGCCATTATGTCTTTTCCTTTGTCCTGTGTCAGATATCCCTAGTAATACTCTGTTGAGCCTCTACTACAAACCTTTTTCATGGTGATCCGTGGGAAAACTGACAATTTGCAGGAGAGCTGCTGAGGAAGCAAGGCAGAGATTGATATATTTCGTCAAGACTGAAAGGTCCAGGCAACCCTTCTGTAACCCAAGATCCTCAAAGTATCACACTTGCATTCTGCTGACTTTTCTGCTGTGGCACATACTCTGCCAGGGCTAATAGTTTTGTTCTAGGCTGGGTTTGCATAGATGGCTATGTAAATGGGTTACGAATTCTCTCCAGAGGACATTGGAATACAAGAGGACTCCGGAGAACTGAAACAGGAGAGTAGGTGAAAACACAAGAAACTTGTGAATCCAAACATTTCCAAATACCGAGTTTTCTTTTCTACTGTCTCCACAGAACACTGGGTGGTTTGAAGATGAAAGACAAAGTGAGCATTATATTACACAAGGAGCGGAGCACTGGGCATAAGAACAACTTGGGTGTTGTCATATTTTTCCTAACAACAATTTGAGTGAGTTTCAGCAATTGATTTTAATTCTCGGTACTCTGGGGAAAGTTATGAGCACATGTATACTATGACCCAATGGGCACTGAAACAAAATTCATGCCATGGCTTATCTGATATGTCAAAAGGAAGCAATTTTATTAAAGGTGACCTTATTTCAGCCTCAGTGTCTCACATAGAGTCTGGAACACATCAGGTAATCAATGAATTTGATCAGGTTGCATGAATGACTAACACCTCAACTTTCTTTAATTCCTCAACTTTGTCCAGATTCTCACTTAGCAGGAAGATTCCAAAAATTTAGAGCAGGGAAAAAGGTTTTATTTCCATATAGATTTTAGACATAAAAGGGAAGGTCGCCAGAGACACTTAGTTTTCAGCAATGGTCTGATGAATCCAGTTCAGGTAGTTGCAGACTTTGGCGTAGACACCAGGCTTTCCTTTCCAAGCACAGCCCTCACCCCAGGAAACAATACCCTGCAGCTGTCCATCGCAGACCACAGGGCCGCCAGAGTCATACTGAGCAACAAAGATAAGAGAGTTGGTCTTGGTTATGACCAGAGGAACAATGGGATTCGAGATGTTCTTCTATGTTGCTGGGACTTTTTTTTGCAGGCCACTGGTCCTCTGCGAAGCACTGACTATCCTTGAAAATTCAGTTTTCAATCTATTCAGTACCCCAATTTGCATTAAGATAGTCTTTGCTATGGCCCCACCTCTTTCCTCTGCAATCATTGAGTATGTGTGGGTACACGAAGAGAGAGGACCGTGGAGATCTAATATAACCCACAAGCTCTGCCTCTTTCATAAGGACTCACCCTACAATACAAGGGTGCTTGGGTTTACAATCTACACAGCATCAGCTCCTTGGACCTTAATATTCACCATCACAACACAAACAGAAAATGTAAGTTTTTTCAAAACCCTTCTTACCTCCCAGATTGAGACCGAGGTACAGATTTACCTTCTTCTGCTTCATATGAGAAATATAGTGGGTAAGAGGAGCAGACCATCATGATAGAGACAGACAACAAGAAACACACCTGGCAAGAGTCCTTTCCACCTTCCAAGAACCCGAGACAGAACATGTTGTTAGTGATCTGACGTGGGTAAGCCTTCTCACAGGCGGAGTCCGACAGCACAGGGGCATCCAGACACTGAAGGAGTGAAGAAGGACTCTCTGCTGTGGAGTCCAAGGGTGAAAACCAAATTGTTCTTACTGATGGAGTATTTATTTCCTATTCTACTTATTAATTTTCATGAGAGCTTCTCTCTTTCATTTTCAAATCTTCTTCTGGTCCTGAGAGCACCAGTCATGAGTGGGATGCATACACACATACATGCAGACAAAGCATGCATACATATAGCATAGATTTTTAAGTTATTTGTTTGTTTATTCATTTAGTGGTCTTTTTTAGAGATAGGGTCTCTCTGTTGTAACTCTGGCAATCCTGGAACTCTGTAGACCAGGCTGGCCTCGAACTCACAGCCTTTCCTGAGTGCTGGGATTAAAGGTGTGCACCACCACTGATTGCTAGGCACATAATTTCTTTTAAATGATTTATAATTTAGAAGAGTTTTTAAAGTAGGTTTTCTAGATAATATTACTCATCATTTATTCTTCCTCTGACATTATTATCAGTGACCACAGCTCTCAAGTCCAGAGGCTTTTCCTGGAGAAAGTATATACTTTGAGTCTGATGGCCTCTGTTCTAGATTCCTCTTCTATTTGTAGTTTTCAGCTATTCAGCAATCAAGATGCAATCAAACTCCTTGACGTCTTCCTGTGTTCATTTTTGTCACCCTCATGTACTCATTGGAGGAAGTTTCCTAACTTCAGCTAGAATTTCTCAAATGGCAGGTTCAAATCTGCCCTCTGACAACTGTACTTGGAATGGGAGTGTGTTCTGTCATTAGGATGCCATGGACTTCCATTACTCACACATACTACTTATAGCACAAGTACACTTACAGCCAGATTTCAGAGCGCCCCAGCCAGACACAAGACACTCAGTATCAGCTGATGGACAGGACTGTGGCAGAGCGACAGTAGATACTTGAGAGTTGAGGATAGCTGGTGACTTCAGCTTAATCAGCATGATGTCATTATCAATAGTCCTCGAATAATAATCAGGATGGGGGATAATCTTGTCTGCATCAATGAACTGCTCAGTGCCCTCAATTTCATTAATGTTGTGTTCTCCGAGACGCACCTGTATTTGGCTGTATTGGATGACACCAGTAGACATGCTAACATTAATTGGGGAAAGGTCCTGAGGCCTCAGTCCTACACAAAGAACTACAGGCAACTATGGAAATACTGAGAGCAGGAGAAATAGTTTTTCCCCAGGGAAGAGCGCATCAATTGGTTAACCAAAAACATCAATTTTTCAAGCCCTGAAAACATCATAGTAAATATATATACACACACACACACATATATATATATATAACATTATAGAAACTGATCAAGTTTTATATATATATATATATATATATATATATATATATACTATATATATATAATTATATATAATATATAATGTGTATGGAATATATATGAATCATGTATATGTATATATGTACAGCTCAGTATATATGCACATATATATATAGCACACATATATAGAGGAATAAACACATATATATGTGTAACAACAATTAATGTAAAAAGAGGCCATGAATTTGAAAAAAAAAAAACAAGTAGGGGTATATGGGAGGAGTTTTGAAGGGAAGAAAGGGAAGAGGAAATTGTATAATTATATTGATATCAAAATTAAATAACTTTTTAAAGTTTAAGTATCCAACATGAATATCCTTTCCTTCCTCCAATGCCCTAAATCATGGGCATAAGCATAACATAACACAGAAGCAAGTACACATTACTAATCTTGGCATAGGTTACAGAATTCCTTGTGTTTCTGCTATTGGAGATTCATAGCCCACCATGATCTCATAATTGTGAGACACAGGAATAGAAATCAATATACCCAAAGCGTTTCCATGTGAAAAGTAGGCTGGTGGAGATTGATTGACACTTTCCACTTCTACTATTGGTAGGATCCTCAAGACAAGAGTCAGAGGGATAGAAATAAATGTGGGGAATTTGTCAACTTATTTTTTATTTGTACTGATGCAATGGAAGCACAACGTGCTTTGTTAAGTCTGCACGTTGTTTTGTTCTGATTGAGCTATAATTATTAGGGCTTAGGTTGAGTCACATTCTAAATCTCTTTTAAGTATTCATCACTAACCATTGCCCTATCACTATAGTACTATATTTTTGGAGGACAATAGTGAACTTTAAGAATATCAACCCATGTTAACATCTTTCAGTGCATAATAAAACCATGGGCTTACTAATGGATCCCCTAGGATCAGAATGCTTAATCTATCAATCACAGGTCTGCATTTTGCAAAATTGGTAAGGCTAGAGGATAAAGTGATTTTAGAGCAGAAGAATGTAAATATTGACTACTTACGGTCGATAGCAGTGAGCAGCAGACAGAACCCATTGGCGGTTGATAAGTGCCCCCCCACATTCGTGAGAGCCAGTATTCAGTGACACCTGGTAGGGGACGGAATGCTTCCGGCAAGTGTAGCCCCCAACAATCCGATCATCATTATCCTCAATGAAGAAAGCAGCTGTGAGAGAAATAATTAGACACTCTCTTTTTACATTGGGTCAGTCTTGTTACTTCACACATCATGAAGTTTTATTTCAAACCAAGGACCAAAGAGGGCACAATGTCCTCCTGTTGCACACAATCAGGACATATCAACTTGATGGTTAACTTTTATTGCCAACAAGACTTTTTGGAATTACATGGAAGATACACCTCTGTGGCTATCTGTGAAGGTATTTCCGTAGAGGTTTAATGACAGAAGGAAGACTCCCTTTAAACATGGGTGGCACCATTCCATGGGGAAGGGATCCAGACAGAACAAAAGGGGGAGGGATGAAAGTTTGATGAGCACCAGCAATGTCCTGTTTCCCAACTGCCAGTATGATCGAGCTCTCTGCTTTACTGTCCCATGACAAACATCATGAGCCATCCCCATCACAGCTTCCCTGCCAAGGTTGGCAATACTTTGTTCAATATGAGACAAAATAACATTTATTTCTTTAAGTGGGTCCTGTCTGGTTTTGTCACAACAATGAGAAAAGTAGCTAATATAACTGGCTTTAGGTATTTTTTTTGATTATTCATTATTCTGCACGTTGAACACAAACCCTTCTTACATAATGATGAATAAACATGTACTTTTGAAATGTATGCTTTGGTTATGAATATGTTCTGTTATAATATATCTATATATTCACAAGCACATGCATTGTCATTTACATATGTATCCATAAATATCTACAGATCAAAGGCTCTTCAGAAAATCAATGTCTTACTACCACCAAAGATCTAGTCATTTAAAACCACCACCTATATCAAAATTTATGCAAATATATATAGAAAGCTTTACAGTATAGAGTGGGAAATGGCTCACTGAGCACAATTCACTGGGCAAGCATAAGGATAAGAGTCCATTTCTCTAGCATTCTCATAAAAGTCAGGCATGGTGACATGCACTATCCAATGCTCGGGTGTGGGAAGAGCAGCTGGAGATACAGGGGATAACCAGAGCCCATTGCCAGGCAGTTAAGCTGGAAATAGAAAATTTCAAATTCAATCTGTGGTCTCACATCCACAGGTGAGCAAACCATCTCTCTTGCTCATGTACGCACACACACACACACACACACACACACGGAAACTTTCCAGTAGTTTTCCCAGTGTATGTTTCTAGTAGTTGATGAAAAGCTATCTCCATAAGTTAACATAAAGGAAACTATTAAAAGCCATTGGAGAATATTCCAGACTATAAGGAAATGACAGTTCTGAATTTGTTATTCAGCTACTTTCTTTCTTGTTTTCCAGCATGAAATTTCTGTATCTACGTACATACGTACGAGAGCTACGTACGAGCTCTACGTACATAGTGAGTTTAAGGACAATATAAACTGCATCTCAACAAAACACACCCTCTTGTATACAAACACAAATAAAATAAAAAAACTATTTGAGTCTTTCTTGTTATCTATCCTTTCATTCAACATTTTCAAATTTCCTATCTATTGAGATTTCTTAAATCCCAAGTACATAATATTCAAATTAGTCTGATTAATCCAATACTTTAAATAATGTTAGAAAAGAATTTTCTAGACTAGTATACAAATTTTCTAGACTAGTATACATTAAATTTATATAGGCTTTACATAGGAAAAGTAAATGTTAAATTTTAATAGTAAAATTTTAGTAGTATTAAAAATGTATGCTCATTTTTCTTTTTTACCACAACTTCATGACATTTCAGTTTATATTCAAGAATTTCACTTAAAAAGTTGACTTAAAACACAGCCCAATGTTTTATCAATGAGACATAGAACATTTTTATCTGTTTGGATTACTGTATGGGTAAATATCTGCCTCTCCAAAGGACAGGGGAGTCAGGCTTTGGAGATCACTGCCCCATTCAAGGACTATAGATTACTCTCAATTACTAGATTGGGATTCACAAAAAATCTTAAAGATGTTAGTAGAAGGCTTTTGTGTGTGAATGTGTGTGAATGTGTGTGAGTGTGTGTGTGTGTATATATGTGTGTGTGTGTGTGTCTATGTGTGTGTGTATGTTTGTGTCTGTCCATGTAGCATCTTTTCTCCTCACTTCCAAATTCCTGGAATCTACATGGAAGTTCAAAACACATCTGCTACTTTATGAGGCCCCCTCTCTGAATCAATTCTTGACACTGAATTTCTTCTATCAAGAGAGATTTAATCATTCATAAACATGGGTACTGAACACTAATGCCTCTACAATTTAAGATTTCTGCTTTCAGCACTTTTATGAAATGAACATTGTTGATTTTCCCAGCAGAAAATGCAAACTTAACAGTTCTGACACATGCATATTCATTAATTTGAAAGACTCACCAACAGCTCCCAGGAGAGCCAAGAAGATGAAGATCTTCATGGTTGCTCACTAGCTCTAGACCAAGCAATAGGATGAAGGCTTTGCTCATGGGTATTTATTCCTCCACATCAATCAATAACATCCAGGGTGCAGGTGCCAAAAAAGTGATCTCACTGCAAAGTCACAGATCTAAATTTAGAATCCTGGTCTGTAACAGGTGGAGTATAATCCAAGACTTCATTCACATTTTTTTTCCCCAGAAGGTTATGAGAATGGAAGTTGCAAACCCACCTGGTAGGGACTGGTTCTCCTAAGAGGAAAATGTGTTGGTATGAGGTCACAGAGGACAGCTGCAAGTTTCCAAGTTCTCAGCCAAAAATCCTGATAGTGGTTTTCATGATGTGTGGAAAAATTTCCAAGGCACTGTCATGAAGACAGAGCTCTCTGGTACGTCACTCACTGTGTCTTCGAGTAGTTCTGATCTCACATATCAAGGTAATTGTCATTCTTACTGGGGCAAATTGTTCCTGTGTAAATAATAGTTTTAATATTTAAAATATAGTAGAACAAGAGGAAAAGCAACACAATGGTGCTTCCTTCCATTTATTTTTATGTAACCCTTAACGTATGTAAGGGATGTAGGAATCCCACTTACAGGGAGTTTGAGCATGACTGAGGCAGTGGTCCACAGTAATCTGTGGGCATGAAGGAAATTAATGAAGGGAAAATGCTAGAAATGAATAATTCTCAAGTTTGGAATAACCTTGTTCATGTGTAATGGGAGAGAGACAGGGAGATTAAGAATTGGTGTCATCACAAGTTCAAGGCCAGCCTGAGCTTTGTAGCATGGCCTTGTTGCAAAACAGTAGGATTACAAAAAATTCTAGTACTGTGCTTATTTTATTAACAATTACTGATGCTCCTTTTTGACTTTGAATAATAACTGAAACTTTTATTTCTATTTCATATGTAAATTCTATAGAAGATTTTTTTTTTTTTTTTTTTTTTTTTTACTATTTGCCTTATCGTGCATTTAATGGAGTTTCTGAAATGCATTCTCCATGAGTAAGGCTATGAGTGATTCTAAGTTTCCTGTATAAGTTTATGCTTTTGACAGATATAGGAGATTCCGATTAAATTCGCTTCCTTTCAGACAGGAATATAAGGTACCAAAGCAGTAGGGTGCTACACTAACAACACACAACAGGCACAGGTAGAATCAGTCTGTGTCCTTGCCAGATTGATACAGAATTCTTTCTCAGTGATAATAGTTAGGGAGTCTCTACCATGGAAGAAATTCAGTGCACCACTCCACAAATACTGCCTTCTTTTCATATTACTTTTCTTAGATCATGAGAATTTCATTCATATTTGAACCATGAGTCATCTCCACCCCTGGTTTCTTTCCTTCAGGTCCTTGTAATCTCCCCCAACTTGGCCCCTTCAAACTTCCTTTCCTCTTGTTTTTAAATTTACTTACGTTATGTATATGTATGCGTGTGGCTGTGTGTATGCATGAATACAATGTGCATGCACATGCTTTCAGAGGGCAGAAGAGGGCATCTGATCCCCCAGAGATGGAGTTAACAGGTGGTTGGGAGCTACTCCATGAGGGTGTTGGAAACTGAACCGAGGTCTTCGTGAAGAGTAGTAATATATTCTCTTATCAACTGAGCCATCTCTCCAACCCCTCCATTTTTCGTTAACATAGCAAGTCCAATTACTGATGCACATGTGTGTATGAGAGCATCCACTGGGACATGAGAAATCTACAAGTGGACACACAATAAAAAACAAAACAAAATAATTCTCCTTTTCCCCAGCAGCTAACAACTGATGATATCTCCTTAGTAATGGATAGGGCCTAGAGAAATGCTCCTGTATCTTCTCCATAAAAGTGGATTGCTTGATCTCGTGAAGGTCTGTGCAGGTAACTCCAGTTGTAGTGAATTCTTAAGTGTGGTAGCCGGGCCACATCCAAAAGACAACACTTTATAGCCCTTCTCCCCATCATTTAGCTCCTACATTCATTCTACTTCTTCCTCCTGAGCTGTGGTGGTGGTGGTGATACAAAGGACATCTCTTAATATTAGCACTCTGAACAGTTATTAATCTCTCTACCGCTGCCTCTTTCAAAATAAACCTTCTCTGACAAATACTGAGAACCACTGGCATCTATGGGTATAAACAAATATTCAAATGGAAATTTGACTACATGATAATTTAGCAAAAGAAAAAAAAGGAAGACTCTATGCTAGGGTCTATACCTACTCAGCCATGGACATTTGGCTAGAATTATAATACCAAGCATAAAATTCTCCCCAATTTAGAACAGGCCTCAAATCTAATAAAAATGCAGTTGGGTTACCCATAACAGTTGTGCCACTGTCACACTAGTTGGCACAGTTTGTCTGGTATGTTGTTTATTATATCCACAAGGTAAGGCTCTGGGTAAGACCACTGATAGATTCTACCTACCTAGCCAGCCTACAAACCTGTATTGACCATATTTAGGGATGGCTTTCTTACCTCAATCTAATATAAAATATATCGACCACAGATAGGAAGTCTAATAATAATTCACCATTATTCCTGGAAAGGTGATTCTGGGCCCGCCACGGGGAGAGAAGCCACATTTTCTTTCATATGGCTGTCAGTGTGAATTCCATCATTTCTTTCTGCCAGGATGGAAGAAAGACTCTCTGGAATGCTGAGTAAGAATTAAATGTTCCCCATTAAGATGCTATTTTTGGTAAATAGTTTTGTCAAAATAAGTAATATATTTTGGTTGTTTCAATAGCAAAATTAATTATAATGTTCTCAGGCTTGTGGAGATATGTAGAGAAGAGGGCCAAGGCACATTGAGAAAATTGGAAGCAGAACCTAGTGGGAGAGGTAAGAGTGGTAGTCTCAAAAGTCAGAATCTTGAAAGAAATGGAGACTGTGAAGATTGTACTAAGATCTTTAGGAAAAAGCCTGGCATTTCAGTCCCTGTGAAGCAGGATCAGATCCCATTCGGAATGGGCTGTGCATGGAGAAGAGATGTAAAGAACAAGTTGGAAAAAAGACCTTAGAGGAACAAGGAATAGAGTCCCTGAGGAGAAAAGTTGGTTGATGAGTTATATCTGTCTAAGGGAGTGAGAATATGCACTGTGAGTGGCAAGGCCTGAGGTATGGCGCTGTCTAAATCTCTTGGCGCTCAGATGAAGCCACCATGTGCTCCAGACACTTCACAAAAAGTCACATCATTTAAGACCTACTATCCAGGGTTTGAGTTTTACTTTGACTCATTCTTCCCATGATATTCCATTCGTCCTTTAAGTAATGGAAAGTCTACACTGAGCCATTTTATATTGGCAGTATGTAACTGTTGGGGAGTTTTATTTCTAGTTATGTTTATGGAACTGTAAAATAATTGTTTAGGACTTTGTGGGCAGAAGGCCTGCCCAAGCCTTGGCACTTCATATTATCTGCAGGTGTTGGCTTTATGTGAATCTGTGGTTAAGATGGTATTTTCTCATGATCTACACCTGCTCATTGCTCTCTGGAAGAGCCATTGTAGAAGAGCAAAGTTGCTGTGGTAGAATTCTTGTCGCCCTCTTTCTCAGTTTCAAGCAACAAGGAGAGAACACTTCCCTTAGGCCATGAGATCTCCCAGCATAAAGGTGGCATGGCTCAGCGGCTAAAGGATGGAGTGGAGACTAGGTTACAGGTTTCCTTCATTATGCAAATAGGCCTTTGAGTGTGGGGCCAGAGTTGTTTTATCAGTGAAACACTTGAGGAGCTTCTGTATCAATAAAACCCCCTTAGATCAGACAATCAGGGCTTCACTGTTCAGCATGGCACTACCATGACAGATGGTTCTGGCAGGTTTTGCAACTATGAAACTGTTTTCTGGACTGACACTGTAGCTATCAGCTAATGTAAGTTTTCGTGAATTTGTCGGAGCTTAGGGCTATGTTTGTTTTGAGTCTCAGAAGAACTTAGGACCTGGGCTTTTGAAAAGATTTGAACTGTCCAGATAATGAAGACTATAGGATGATGAGAAATCAGCCTGTGATCTGAATCTAGACACTACAGAAATTTTGTCATGGCAGCCAGAGCTCACTACGCAATAGACTTCCTTCTTCTTATTCCTGAGGATATACTTCTTTGCGAAAACTTCCACTTATTCTAATGTACTTTGATTAAAGCCCGTTATATTTTTACTATCCCTTGATCGTTCCTGATAATCAAAGGAGGCGTTGTGTCATCTTCTATAAAATATATTTAGTTTGGTCATCCATGACCAAGTAATGATCAGAAGAAAGCTGTTTGAGGAATTGTGGTTGCAACTTCCTATACAGACTGAAATAAAAGACTGCATATGTCAGCTCTGTGCCAGGGGTATATGGCAATAGACGGGCACACGTACATTATGAGCATCCACGTGACTGGCTTGTTCATTTGCTTTTTTATTCACATATAGCTTGACATTATATACAGTCTGGTCTGGATTTGGGGCTCTGATGAGGAGAGATATCTTTGTGGCTAAGGGATAGGAAAACAAAACAAAACAAAATGTGTATTTCAAATCTCTTTAACGGGTTTAGAGATTGTTCAGAGGTAAAGAGCATAGACTATTCATATAGAGGACCAGAGTCTGTTTCCCAGAAACCATGTCAGGCAGCTCTCACCTCTCTGCCCCTGTAGAACAAGGGTTTCTAACACCTCTGTTCTCTGTAGTCACCTTGCTCATGTCTGTACACAGCCACACATACATGCACATATGTGTAATTAAAAACAAAAGTAAATATTTGAAAAATGATTTGGAGTTTTCAGTCACTACATACCATAGGGATTCTCAGATTTTAAAAGATTAAAGAAAAATAAAAATACATATCACTGTGTCTTATGGCATGCAAGGCACCAGGTACCAGAACGATTAATTCCGAATTTCAAGTTTCAAGCACTTTTTGGTTAACTTGCTGATTGTTAATAAATGTAGTTCCTTGTTATCTATAGTAACTTGCAAATATGCAATTTACCGTGAAAGAATTCTGATCATGTTTGTGTGGCATCTATGTCTTAAAACAAATATATCCTACTTATTAACAAAGCGCTAAGGATTGTTTTGCAAAAATAGAGCGATAATTGTAATCCCATTCACCACTGTATCCACTATACCTCACCCACCATAGCAGGACATGAGTAAACATGGTAGTTTGACCAATGTTGAATTATTTACAATTTCTCAATTCTCTATGTTCTCACTTAGCATAAAGTCTTCTGAGAATGTTCTCTAAGAGGATTCAAGAATAACAGATGCACAGACATATAGCAGAAGAAAATGCATTTATTTTAACCTCATTTCAGGTGTAGGAAGAAGGAAATGATAAAAGAGCCAGTGATTTATGCAAGGTAAGAGGTCTCAGTTATCAGCTATCGTCTCCTGGATCCAGCTCAGGTAGTTGCAGACCTTGGTGTAGACACCAGGTTTGCCTCTCAGTGCACAGCCTGCACCCCAGGAGACAATGCCCTGGATCTCTCCATTGCAGACAACAGGGCCACCGGAGTCACCCTGGTGAGAAAGAAAAGACAATTACAACATGCTCATGCTGCTGTAAGACAATGGATTCCAAGATGTTTCCCCATCATCATGGCTCCAGAGTAGCAGGTATTGACATTCTGAGAACATATAGTTCTAAAATTTCCTTTCCTTAGTTGGTATATAAACTCAGGAAAAGGTGAGGATTGGGGGTTCTTCTTGCTGTTCTCCTGATACTTCCCAGGGTGGTTACATACCACCAACTAGTTCATCAGAAGTTTGTTTTTATGGACTGTTTGCAGACCATCTTTGTGTGTACTTTACCCTTGAGCTTAACCCTCAATATCACAACGAGAAAACATGTTTTTATTCATAGGCCTTTTCTCATCTCCTGGGAAACCATCCAAACAGATGTACAGGTTACTTAGGTAAGGACAAATATATTGAAAGACAGAGGAGGGGGGATAAGAGAGAGAGAGAGACTGAGAGAGAAGAAAAGGAAAGAGAGGAGAGGGAGGAGAAAGGAGAAAGGGGAGAGGGGAGTGGAGAGAGCAGAGAGGGGAGAGAGTGACACACACACTGAGACAGAGAGTTGAACAGCACTCACATCACAGGAGTCCTTCCCACCCTGCAGGTAGCCCAGGCAGAACATGTTTCTGGTAATCTTGCTGGGGTAGGAAGTCCTGCAAGAACTGTCAGAGAGGATAGGGCCTTCCAGACACTGAAGGAGCGCTGGGTATTTGCCTGTTGAGAGTGAGAAGTGGAAGTTCAGTTAGCACTTCTTCCTGGAAATTTGTAACTCATTGTCCTCTCTGCTTTACATCACAGTGAATCTTTCAACTCGCCAAACAGTCATAGTTTACAAGTACTTTTGATTTTTATCATTTTTCTCCGTAGTTCTAACCATCAAACCATTCTTCATGTGGCAGTAACATCAGCAGCCTTTTGTCTCAAAGCCTGGAAGTTTCTGCTCTACCAGTTGGGTGCTTCAGGCATCGTGAAACTCTGGAGCATCTGCTCTCTCTGTCATTTGGCTTGTGGATCTCCTGGCATCACTAGTCTCTCATAGTAAACTACTGTCCTTCACCCTCTACTTAGGGAGAGAGTAAGGAAGGACAGAAAGAAATCCCCACTACTGTTGTAGGCAGCCGTGATATAGAATGAGAGAAAGTTAGAAATCCTCACAGCCTCTTTTAGACTGTCCTAAGCTTGGAGAGGACTGGCTGACAGTGAGTCAGACTAGCATCTTAGCTCGTGGTCTGTCAACTCAATCTCTACAACCTTTGTTCTTTTAGGAATCAACACACTAATGATGACAACCCTACCAAGGAACCACCAACCAACACCCACCTTGACTCTGAAGGCTTCAGACTTTTTGCCCTAAGCCAAAAATTCCCATCAATCCTTGCAGCACAAAATCCCTAGAACGAGCTACAGGTGCCAGAATGCCTGCACCTAACCAATTTAGAGCTACCTGCATCAAGCATTCCCAATCCAACTCACAAACATCTACCACACCTTGGGTGGGAATGCAAACCTGATCCGAGCTCTGTTAAAGACACCAAAATTACAAAAACTTCTTCCAAGCATTCCACTGAACTTATCACATCAGATCAATACATCAGCATCTTCTTAATAACTTTCTTCTTGTGTTTTCCCAATGGTCTCTGGAAATCATTTATTCTAAGTTATCTGTGTTGAAAACTGTCTCCTGAGAGTTTATCTCACAGTGAGAACTTGGACACGTTGATCAAAAATATGCCTTAATCTCTCCTGTTTGTACACTTGGAAGTTAGATCCATTGACACTTACCACCAAAGTTCACAGTATTTCCCCAGCCAGACACGAGGCACTCGGCACCTGCAGATGCACAGGATCTCGGCAGAGAGACAGTGGACACCAGAGAGTTGAGGCTGGCAGGTGACTCCAATTTAATCAGCAGGATATCATTGTCAAAAGTTTTGTTGTTGTACTCAGGGTGGCGGATGATCTTGGCTGGATCAATGAATTGCTCACCTCCCTCAAGGACATGAATATTGTGCTCTCCCAGACGAACTTGGAGTTTCTTCCTTTAAAAACAAAGATTTCAAAGAATCCCAGTTGAGCCTTTTATCCTCCAAGATCAAAATCCTGAACATAAATCATGAGCACCGTCTTCTTTAAGTCTCCAATCCTGGGAGGCACTATGCGCTTAAGGTTGTGTTATGCCCACCACAAATGGACAAGATGGGGACTTCTTAGGGTGTGTCTCCCAGTACATATGCAGAAGGCCTCATGGAGGTGATGCCAGAGGATAGATGGACCTTAGCGCACAGCAATTCAGTATTGTTTTCTTACCCTTTATAGCAGTGAGCTGCAGACAGTACCCACAGGTCACTTATGAGGGAGCCACCACACTGATGGCGTGAGCCATCATTCAGTGACACCTGGTAGGGAACGGAGTTCTTCTGACAGGTGAAGCCACCGATAATCTTGTCATCATCATCATCATTAGCAGGGAGAGCAACTGAGGGAGAATTTTGTATATATAGCATAAGAAGATTTGTCTCGAAATTAGTCATCCTCATGAAGTTTGGACAGATAAACCAGAGAAGACCCAAGTGTTCTCTTCTTCAGTGAAAGATGCTTGTAGTGTTTTAAAAAATATTATTTTTCTATCTTTAGCAAGTACTCTGATAACATTGGTAATGGAACCTAAATTTTTAAAAAATATCTATCTCCTGATATGTGTGTGTGTGTGTGTGTGTGTGTATGTGTGTGTGTGTGTCTGTCTGTCTGTCTATGTTCCATCTTTTCTGTTCTGTTCTAAATTCTTGGAATCTACCTGGAAGTGCAAAACACATCTGCTACTTTATGAGGCCCCCTCTCTGAATCAATTCTTGACACTGAATTTCTTCTATCAAGAGAGATTTAATCATTCATAAACATGGAATACTGTATATTCATGACTACATTTTAAGCTTCTTGCTTTCAGCCCTTTTATGCAATGAACATTGATTTTTCCCAGAAGAAAATGCGAACTTAACAGTTCTGAATCTTACAGACTCATTAATTTGAAAGACTCACCAACAGCTCCCAGGAGAGCCAAGAAGATGAAGATCTTCATGGTTACTCACTAGCTCTGGACCAAGCAATAGGATGAAGGCTTTTTCTCATGGGTATTTATTCCTCCACATCAATCAATAACATCCAGGGTGCAGGTGCCAAAAAAGTGATCTCACTGCAAAGTCACAGATCTAAATTTAGAATCCTGGTCTGTAACAGGTGGAGTATAATCCAAGACTTCATTCACATTTTTTTACCCAGAAGGTTATGAGAATGGAAGTTGCAAACCCACCTGGTAGGGACTGGTTCTCCTAAGAGGAAAATGTGTTGGTATGAGGTCACAGAGGACAGCTGCAAGTTTCCAAGTTCTCAGCCAAAAGTCCTGATAGTGGTTTTCATGATGTGTGGAAAAATTTCCAAGGCACTGTCATGAAGACAGAGCTCTCTGGTACGTCACTCACTGTGTCTTCGAGTAGTTCTGATCTCACATATCAAGGTAATTGTCATTCTTACTGGGGCAAATTGTTCCTGTGTAAATAATAGTTTTAATATTTAAAATATATTAGAACAAGAGGAAAAGCAACACAATGGTGCTTCCTTCCATTTATTTTTATGTAACCCTTAACGTATGTAAGGGATGTAGGAATCCCACTTACCAGGAGTTTGAGTATGACTGAGGCAGTGGTCCACAGTAATCTGTGGGCATGCAGGAAATTAATGAAGGGAAAATTCTAGAAATGAATAATTCTCAAGTTTGGAATAACCTTGTTCATGTGTAATGGGAGAGAGACAGGAAGATTAAGAATTGGTGTCATCACAAGTTCAAGGCCAGCCTGAGCTTTGTAGCATGGACTTGTTGCAAAACAGTAGGATTACAAAAAATTCTAGTACTGTGCTTATTTTATTAACAATTACTGATGCTCATTTTTTACTTTGAATAATAACTTAAACTGTTATTTCTATTTCATATGTAAATTCTATAGAAGATTTTTTTTTCTATTTGCCTTATCATGCATTTAATAGCTTTCTGAAATGCATTCTCCATGAGTAAGGGTATGAGTGATTCTAAGTTTCCTGTATAAGATTATTCTTCTGACAGATATAGGAGATTCCAATTAAATTCGTTAAATTACAGACAGGAATATAAGGTATCAAAGCAGTAGGGTGCTACACTAACAACACACAACAGGCACAGGTAGAATCAGTCTGTGTCCTTGCCAGATTAATACAGAATTCTTTCTCAGTGATAATAGTTAGGGAGTCTCTACCATGGAAGAAATTCAGTGCATCACTCCACAAATATTGCCTTCTTTTCATATTACATTTCTTAGATCATGAGAATTTCATACATATTTGAACCATGAGACATGTCCACCCCTGATTTCTTTCCTTCAGGTCCTTGTAATCTCCCCCAACTTGGCCCCTTCAAACTTCATTTCCTCTTGTTTTTAAATTTACTTACTTTATGTGTATGTATGTGTGTGGCTGTGTGTATGCATGAATACAATGTGCATGCACATGCTTTCAGAGGGCAGAAGAGGGCATCTGATCCCCAGAGATGGAGTTACAGGTGGTTGGGAGCTACTCCATGAGGGTGTTGGAAACTGAACCGAGGTCTTCGTGAAGAGTAGTAATATATTCTCTTATCAACTGAGCCATCTCTCCAACCCCTCCCTTTTTCGTTAACATAGCAAGTCCAATTACTGATGCACATGTGTGTATGAGAGCATCCACTGGGACATGAGAAATCTACAAGTGGACACACAATAAAAAACAAAACAAAATAATTCTCCTTTTCCCCAGCAGCTAACAACTGATGATATCTCCTTAGTAATGGATAGGGCCTAGAGAAATGCTCCTGTATCTTCTCCATAAAAGTGGATTGCTTGATCTCGTGAAGGTCTGTGCAGGTAACTCCAGTTGTAGTGAACTCTTAAGTGTGGTAGCCGGGCCACATCCAAAAGACAACACTTTATAGCCCTTCTCCCCATCATTTAGCTCCTACATTCATTCTACTTCTTCCTCCTGAGCTGTGGTAGTGGTGGTGATACAAAGGACATCTCTTAATATTAGCACTCTGAACAGTTACTAATCTCTCTACCGCTGCCTCTTTCAAAATAAAACTTCTCTGACAAATACTGAGAACCACTGACATCTATGGGTATAAACAAATATTCAAATGGAAATTTGAGTACATGATAATTTAGCAAAAGAAAAAAAAATAGAAGACTCTATGCTAGGGCCTATACCTACTCAGCCATGGACATTTGGCTAGAATTATAATACCAAGCATAAAAATCTCCCCAATAGAACAGGCCTGAAATCTAATAAAAATGCAGTTGGGTTACCCATAACAGTTGTGCCACTGTTACACTAGTTGGCACAGTTTGTCTGGTATGTTGTTTATTATATCCACAAGGTAAGGCACTGGGTAAGACCACTGATAGATTCTACCTACCTCGCCAGCCTACGGACCAGTATTGACCATATTTAGGGATGGCTTTCTTACCTCAATCTAATATAAAATATATCGACCACAGACAGGAAGTCTAATAATAATTCACCATTATTCCTGGAAAGGTGACTCTGGGCCCGCTAGGGGATATTTTCTTTAATATGGCTGTCAGCGTGAATTCCATCATTTCTTTCTGCCAGGATGGAAGAAAAACTCTCTGAAATGGTGAGTAAGAATTAAACGTTCCCCATTAAGATACTATTTTCGGTAAATTGTTTGGTCACAATGTTGTAAATGAGATATAACATTTGGGTTGTTTCAATAGCAAAATTAATTATGCTGTTCTCAGGCTTCTGGAGAAATGTAGAGAAGAGGGCCAGGACACATTGAGAAAATTAAAAGCAGAACCTAGTGGCAGAGGTGCTGGTGACAGTCTGAAAAACCAGAATGTTGACAGAAATGGAGACTGTGAAGATTGTACTAAGATCTTTAGGAAAAAGAGTGGCATTTCAGGCCCTGTGAAGCACGATAAAATCCCATTCAGATTGGGCTGTGTATAGAGAAGAGGTGTAAGGACCAAGTTGGAAAAAAGACCTTAGAGGAACAAGGAATAGATTCCCCGCAGAGGAAAGGTGGTTGATGGGCAATAGGATGAAGGCTTTTTCTCATGGGTATTTATTCCTCCACATCAATCAATAACATCCAGGGTGCAGGTGCCAAAAAAGTGATCTCACTGCAAAGTCACGGATCTAAATTTAGAATCCTTTTTGTAACAGGTGGAGTATAATCCAAGACTTCATTCACATTTTTTTCCCCAGAAGGTTATGAGAATGGAAGTTGCAAACCCACCTGGTAGGGACTGGTTCTCCTAAGAGGAAAATGTGTTGGTATGAGGTCACAGAGGACGGTACAAGTTTCCAAGTTCTCAGCCAAAAATCCTGATAGTGGTTTTCATGATGTGTGGAAAAATTTCCAAGGCACTGTCATGAAGACAGAGCTCTCTGGTACGTCACTCACTGTGTCTTCGAGTAGTTCTGATCTCACATATCAAGGTAATTGTCATTCTTACTGGGGCAAATTGTTCCTGTGTAAATAATAGTTTTAATATTTAAAATATATTAGAACAAGAGGAAAAGCAACACAATGGTGCTTCCTTCCATTTATTTTTATGTAACCCTTAACGTATGTAAGGGATGTAGGAATCCCACTTACAGGGAGTTTGAGTATGACTGAGGCAGTGGTCCACAGTAATTTGTGGGTATGAAGGAGATTAAAGAATGGAAAATTCTAGAAAAAAATAATTCTCTAGTTTGGAATAACCATGTTTATGCATAATGGTACATTCTCTCAGTCTGTGATCCTGAGAGGGAGACATAGAGATTAAGAATTAGAGTTATCACAAGTTCAAGGCCACCTGGCTTTGCAGCATGGCCTTGTTGCAAAACAGTAGGATTACAAATAAATTCTAGTATTGTGGTTATTTTATTAACAATTACTTTTGCTCCTTTTTACTTTGAATAATAACTGAAACTTTTATTTCTACCTCATATATGAGATACCTTCTATACAAGATTTTTTTTATTACTATTTGCCTCATAATGGATTAATGGAGTTTCTGAAATGCATTCTCCATTGGTAAGGCTATGAGTGATTCTAAATTCCCTGTATAAGTTTATGCTTTTGACAGATATAGGAGATTCCGATTAAATTCGTTCCATTACAGACAGGAATATAAGGTACCAAAGCAGTAGGGTGCTACACTAACAACACACAACAGGCACAGGTAGAATCAGTCTGTGTCCTTGCCAGATTGATACAGAATTCTTTCTCAGTGATAATAGTTAGGGAGTCTCTACCATGGAAGAAATTCAGTGCACCACTCCACAAATATTGCCTTCTTTTCGTATTACTTTTCTTAGATCATGAGAATTTCATACATATTTGAACCATGAGTCATCTCCACCCCTGGTTTCTTTCCTTCAGGTCCTTGTAATCTCCCCCAACTTGGCCCCTTCAAACTTCATTTCCTCTTGTTTTTAAATTTATGTATATTATTTATATATGTGTGTGTGGCTGTGTGCATGCATGAATACAATGTGCTTGCACATACTTTCAGAGGACAGAAGAGGCCATCTGATCCCCTGGAGATGGAGTTACAGGTGGTGGTGAGACACTCCATGAGTTTTCTGGAACTGAACCGAGGTCTTTGTAAAGAGTAGTAATATATTCTCTTATCAACTGATCATCTCTCCAACCCCACCATTTTTTGTTAACATAGCAAAATATAATCAGTGATACCCGTGTGTATAGGAGAACATCCACTGGAACAAGAGAAATCTACAAGTGGACACACAATAAAAAAAAATAATAATAATTCTCCTTTTCCCAACAGCTAACAACTGATGACATTCCCTAGTAATGGATAGTGCCTAGAGAAATCTCTTCTTTTTTCACCGTAAACATTGGATTGCTTGATCTCGTGAAGGTCTGTGCAGGTAACTCCAGTTGTAGTGAATTCTTAAGTGTGGTAGCCGGGCCACATCCAAAAGACAACACTTTATAGCCCTTCTCCCCATCATTTAGCTCCTACATTCATTCTACTTCTTCCTCCTGAGCTGTGGTGGTGGTGGTGATACAAAGGACATCTCTTAATATTAGCACTCTGAACAGTTATTAATCTCTCTACCGCTGCCTCTTTCAAAATAAAACTTCTCTGACAAATACTGAGAACCACTGGCATCTATGGGTATAAACAAATATTCAAAAGGAAATTTGACTACATGATAATTTAGCAAAAGAAAAAAAAATAGAAGACTCTATGCTAGGGTCTATACCTACTCAGCCATGGACATTTGGCTAGAATTATAATACCAAGCATAAATTCTCCCCAATTTAGAACAGGCCTCAAATCTAATAAAAATGCAGTTGGGTTACCCATAACAGTTGTGCCACTGTCACACTAGTTGGCACAGTTTGTCTGGTATGTTGTTTATTATATCCACAAGGTAAGGCTCTGGGTAAGACCACTGATAGATTCTACCTACCTCCCCAGCCTACGGATAAGTATTGACCATATTTAGGGATGGCTTTCTTACCTCAATCAAATAAAAAATTTCCACCACAGATAGGAAACTTAATAATTCCTCATTATTCCTGGAAACTGATTCTGGGTCCACCAGGGGGAGAGAAACCACATTTTCTTTCATATGGCTGTCACAGTGAATTTCATCATTTCTTTCTGCCAGGATGGAAGAAAAACTCTCTTGAAATGGTAGGAATGAAATGTTCCCCATTAAGATGCTATTTTTGGTAAATTGTTTTGTCAAAATAAGTAAATAATACTTAATATTTTGGTTGTTTCAATAGCAAAATTAAATATAATGTTCTCAGGCTTGTGTAGGAGATATGTAGATATATAGAGAAGAGGGCCAGGGCACATTGAGAAAATTAAAAGCAGAGCCTAGTGGGAGAGGTAAGAGTGGTAGTCTCAAAAGTCAGAATCTTGAAAGAAAAGGAGACTGTGAAGATTGTACTAAGATCTTTAGGAAAAAGCCTGGCATTTCAGTCCCTGTGAAGCAGGATAAAATCCCATTCAGATTGGGCTGTGCATGGAGAAGAGATGTAAAGAACAAGTTGGAAAAAAGACCTTAGAGGAACAAGGAATAGATTTCCCGAGAGAAAAGTTGGTTGATGAGTTATATCTGTCTAAGGGAGTGAGAATATGCACTGTGAGTGGCAAGGCCTGAGGTATGGCGCTGTCTAAATCTCTTGGCGCTCAGATGAAGCCACCATGTGCTCCAGACACTTCACAAAAAGTCACATCATTTAAGACCTACTATCCAGGGTTTGAGTTTTACTTTGACTCATTCTTCCCATGATATTCCATTCGTCCTTTAAGTAATGGAAAGTCTACACTGAGCCATTTTATATTGGCAGTATGTAACTGTTGGGGAGTTTTATTTCTAGTTATGTTTATGGAACTGTAAAATAATTGTTTAGGACTTTGTGGGCAGAAGGCCTGCCCAAGCCTTGGCACTTCATATTATCTGCAGGTGTTGGCTTTATGTGAATCTGTGGTTAAGATGGTATTTTCTCATGATCTACACCTGCTCATTGCTCTCTGGAAGAGCCATTGTAGAAGAGCAAAGTTGCTGTGGTAGAATTCTTGTCGCCCTCTTTCTCAGTTTCAAGCAACAAGGAGAGAACACTTCCCTTAGGCCATGAGATCTCCCAGCATAAAGGTGGCATGGCTCAGCGGCTAAAGGATGGAGTGGAGACTAGGTTACAGGTTTCCTTCATTATGCAAATAGGCCTTTGAGTGTGGGGCCAGAGTTGTTTTATCAGTGAAACACTTGAGGAGCTTCTGTATCAATAAAACCCCCTTAGATCAGACAATCAGGGCTTCACTGTTCAGCATGGCACTACCATGACAGATGGTTCTGGCAGGTTTTGCAACTATGAAACTGTTTTCTGGACTGACACTGTAGCTATCAGCTAATGTAAGTTTTCGTGAATTTGTCGGAGCTTAGGGCTATGTTTGTTTTGAGTCTCAGAAGAACTTAGGACCTGGGCTTTTGAAAAGATTTGAACTGTCCAGATAATGAAGACTATAGGATGATGAGAAATCAGCCTGTGATCTGAATCTAGACACTACAGAAATTTTGTCATGGCAGCCAGAGCTCACTACGCAATAGACTTCCTTCTTCTTATTCCTGAGGATATACTTCTTTGCGAAAACTTCCACTTATTCTAATGTACTTTGATTAAAGCCCGTTATATTTTTACTATCCCTTGATCGTTCCTGATAATCAAAGGAGGCGTTGTGTCATCTTCTATAAAATATATTTAGTTTGGTCATCCATGACCAAGTAATGATCAGAAGAAAGCTGTTTGAGGAATTGTGGTTGCAACTTCCTATACAGACTGAAATAAAAGACTGCATATGTCAGCTCTGTGCCAGGGGTATATGGCAATAGACGGGCACACGTACATTATGAGCATCCACGTGACTGGCTTGTTCATTTGCTTTTTTATTCACATATAGCTTGACATTATATACAGTCTGGTCTGGATTTGGGGCTCTGATGAGGAGAGATATCTTTGTGGCTAAGGGATAGGAAAACAAAACAAAACAAAATGTGTATTTCAAATCTCTTTAACGGGTTTAGAGATTGTTCAGAGGTAAAGAGCATAGACTATTCATATAGAGGACCAGAGTCTGTTTCCCAGAAACCATGTCAGGCAGCTCTCACCTCTCTGCCCCTGTAGAACAAGGGTTTCTAACACCTCTGTTCTCTGTAGTCACCTTGCTCATGTCTGTACACAGCCACACATACATGCACATATGTGTAATTAAAAACAAAAGTAAATATTTGAAAAATGATTTGGAGTTTTCAGTCACTACATACCATAGGGATTCTCAGATTTTAAAAGATTAAAGAAAAATAAAAATACATATCACTGTGTCTTATGGCATGCAAGGCACCAGGTACCAGAACGATTAATTCCGAATTTCAAGTTTCAAGCACTTTTTGGTTAACTTGCTGATTGTTAATAAATGTAGTTCCTTGTTATCTATAGTAACTTGCAAATATGCAATTTACCGTGAAAGAATTCTGATCATGTTTGTGTGGCATCTATGTCTTAAAACAAATATATCCTACTTATTAACAAAGCGCTAAGGATTGTTTTGCAAAAATAGAGCGATAATTGTAATCCCATTCACCACTGTATCCACTATACCTCACCCACCATAGCAGGACATGAGTAAACATGGTAGTTTGACCAATGTTGAATTATTTACAATTTCTCAATTCTCTATGTTCTCACTTAGCATAAAGTCTTCTGAGAATGTTCTCTAAGAGGATTCAAGAATAACAGATGCACAGACATATAGCAGAAGAAAATGCATTTATTTTAACCTCATTTCAGGTGTAGGAAGAAGGAAATGATAAAAGAGCCAGTGATTTATGCAAGGTAAGAGGTCTCAGTTATCAGCTATCGTCTCCTGGATCCAGCTCAGGTAGTTGCAGACCTTGGTGTAGACACCAGGTTTGCCTCTCAGTGCACAGCCTGCACCCCAGGAGACAATGCCCTGGATCTCTCCATTGCAGACAACAGGGCCACCGGAGTCACCCTGGTGAGAAAGAAAAGACAATTACAACATGCTCATGCTGCTGTAAGACAATGGATTCCAAGATGTTTCCCCATCATCATGGCTCCAGAGTAGCAGGTATTGACATTCTGAGAACATATAGTTCTAAAATTTCCTTTCCTTAGTTGGTATATAAACTCAGGAAAAGGTGAGGATTGGGGGTTCTTCTTGCTGTTCTCCTGATACTTCCCAGGGTGGTTACATACCACCAACTAGTTCATCAGAAGTTTGTTTTTATGGACTGTTTGCAGACCATCTTTGTGTGTACTTTACCCTTGAGCTTAACCCTCAATATCACAACGAGAAAACATGTTTTTATTCATAGGCCTTTTCTCATCTCCTGGGAAACCATCCAAACAGATGTACAGGTTACTTAGGTAAGGACAAATATATTGAAAGACAGAGGAGGGGGGATAAGAGAGAGAGAGAGACTGAGAGAGAAGAAAAGGAAAGAGAGGAGAGGGAGGAGAAAGGAGAAAGGGGAGAGGGGAGTGGAGAGAGCAGAGAGGGGAGAGAGTGACACACACACTGAGACAGAGAGTTGAACAGCACTCACATCACAGGAGTCCTTCCCACCCTGCAGGTAGCCCAGGCAGAACATGTTTCTGGTAATCTTGCTGGGGTAGGAAGTCCTGCAAGAACTGTCAGAGAGGATAGGGCCTTCCAGACACTGAAGGAGCGCTGGGTATTTGCCTGTTGAGAGTGAGAAGTGGAAGTTCAGTTAGCACTTCTTCCTGGAAATTTGTAACTCATTGTCCTCTCTGCTTTACATCACAGTGAATCTTTCAACTCGCCAAACAGTCATAGTTTACAAGTACTTTTGATTTTTATCATTTTTCTCCGTAGTTCTAACCATCAAACCATTCTTCATGTGGCAGTAACATCAGCAGCCTTTTGTCTCAAAGCCTGGAAGTTTCTGCTCTACCAGTTGGGTGCTTCAGGCATCGTGAAACTCTGGAGCATCTGCTCTCTCTGTCATTTGGCTTGTGGATCTCCTGGCATCACTAGTCTCTCATAGTAAACTACTGTCCTTCACCCTCTACTTAGGGAGAGAGTAAGGAAGGACAGAAAGAAATCCCCACTACTGTTGTAGGCAGCCGTGATATAGAATGAGAGAAAGTTAGAAATCCTCACAGCCTCTTTTAGACTGTCCTAAGCTTGGAGAGGACTGGCTGACAGTGAGTCAGACTAGCATCTTAGCTCGTGGTCTGTCAACTCAATCTCTACAACCTTTGTTCTTTTAGGAATCAACACACTAATGATGACAACCCTACCAAGGAACCACCAACCAACACCCACCTTGACTCTGAAGGCTTCAGACTTTTTGCCCTAAGCCAAAAATTCCCATCAATCCTTGCAGCACAAAATCCCTAGAACGAGCTACAGGTGCCAGAATGCCTGCACCTAACCAATTTAGAGCTACCTGCATCAAGCATTCCCAATCCAACTCACAAACATCTACCACACCTTGGGTGGGAATGCAAACCTGATCCGAGCTCTGTTAAAGACACCAAAATTACAAAAACTTCTTCCAAGCATTCCACTGAACTTATCACATCAGATCAATACATCAGCATCTTCTTAATAACTTTCTTCTTGTGTTTTCCCAATGGTCTCTGGAAATCATTTATTCTAAGTTATCTGTGTTGAAAACTGTCTCCTGAGAGTTTATCTCACAGTGAGAACTTGGACACGTTGATCAAAAATATGCCTTAATCTCTCCTGTTTGTACACTTGGAAGTTAGATCCATTGACACTTACCACCAAAGTTCACAGTATTTCCCCAGCCAGACACGAGGCACTCGGCACCTGCAGATGCACAGGATCTCGGCAGAGAGACAGTGGACACCAGAGAGTTGAGGCTGGCAGGTGACTCCAATTTAATCAGCAGGATATCATTGTCAAAAGTTTTGTTGTTGTACTCAGGGTGGCGGATGATCTTGGCTGGATCAATGAATTGCTCACCTCCCTCAAGGACATGAATATTGTGCTCTCCCAGACGAACTTGGAGTTTCTTCCTTTAAAAACAAAGATTTCAAAGAATCCCAGTTGAGCCTTTTATCCTCCAAGATCAAAATCCTGAACATAAATCATGAGCACCGTCTTCTTTAAGTCTCCAATCCTGGGAGGCACTATGCGCTTAAGGTTGTGTTATGCCCACCACAAATGGACAAGATGGGGACTTCTTAGGGTGTGTCTCCCAGTACATATGCAGAAGGCCTCATGGAGGTGATGCCAGAGGATAGATGGACCTTAGCGCACAGCAATT
Organism: Cricetomys ansorgei; assembly: GCA_026225945.1. NCBI lineage: Eukaryota > Metazoa > Chordata > Mammalia > Rodentia > Nesomyidae > Cricetomys > Cricetomys ansorgei. The sequence continues at coordinate 31,751 of JAMJFZ010001454.1, forward strand.
CAGTATTGTTTTCTTACCCTTTATAGCAGTGAGCTGCAGACAGTACCCACAGGTCACTTATGAGGGAGCCACCACACTGATGGCGTGAGCCATCATTCAGTGACACCTGGTAGGGAACGGAGTTCTTCTGACAGGTGAAGCCACCGATAATCTTGTCATCATCATCATCATTAGCAGGGAGAGCAACTGAGGGAGAATTTTGTATATATAGCATAAGAAGATTTGTCTCGAAATTAGTCATCCTCATGAAGTTTGGACAGATAAACCAGAGAAGACCCAAGTGTTCTCTTCTTCAGTGAAAGATGCTTGTAGTGTTTTAAAAAATATTATTTTTCTATCTTTAGCAAGTACTCTGATAACATTGGTAATGGAACCTAAATTTTTAAAAAATATCTATCTCCTGATATGTGTGTGTGTGTGTGTGTGTGTGTATGTGTGTGTGTGTGTCTGTCTGTCTGTCTATGTTCCATCTTTTCTGTTCTGTTCTAAATTCTTGGAATCTACCTGGAAGTGCAAAACACATCTGCTACTTTATGAGGCCCCCTCTCTGAATCAATTCTTGACACTGAATTTCTTCTATCAAGAGAGATTTAATCATTCATAAACATGGAATACTGTATATTCATGACTACATTTTAAGCTTCTTGCTTTCAGCCCTTTTATGCAATGAACATTGATTTTTCCCAGAAGAAAATGCGAACTTAACAGTTCTGAATCTTACAGACTCATTAATTTGAAAGACTCACCAACAGCTCCCAGGAGAGCCAAGAAGATGAAGATCTTCATGGTTACTCACTAGCTCTGGACCAAGCAATAGGATGAAGGCTTTTTCTCATGGGTATTTATTCCTCCACATCAATCAATAACATCCAGGGTGCAGGTGCCAAAAAAGTGATCTCACTGCAAAGTCACAGATCTAAATTTAGAATCCTGGTCTGTAACAGGTGGAGTATAATCCAAGACTTCATTCACATTTTTTTACCCAGAAGGTTATGAGAATGGAAGTTGCAAACCCACCTGGTAGGGACTGGTTCTCCTAAGAGGAAAATGTGTTGGTATGAGGTCACAGAGGACAGCTGCAAGTTTCCAAGTTCTCAGCCAAAAGTCCTGATAGTGGTTTTCATGATGTGTGGAAAAATTTCCAAGGCACTGTCATGAAGACAGAGCTCTCTGGTACGTCACTCACTGTGTCTTCGAGTAGTTCTGATCTCACATATCAAGGTAATTGTCATTCTTACTGGGGCAAATTGTTCCTGTGTAAATAATAGTTTTAATATTTAAAATATATTAGAACAAGAGGAAAAGCAACACAATGGTGCTTCCTTCCATTTATTTTTATGTAACCCTTAACGTATGTAAGGGATGTAGGAATCCCACTTACCAGGAGTTTGAGTATGACTGAGGCAGTGGTCCACAGTAATCTGTGGGCATGCAGGAAATTAATGAAGGGAAAATTCTAGAAATGAATAATTCTCAAGTTTGGAATAACCTTGTTCATGTGTAATGGGAGAGAGACAGGAAGATTAAGAATTGGTGTCATCACAAGTTCAAGGCCAGCCTGAGCTTTGTAGCATGGACTTGTTGCAAAACAGTAGGATTACAAAAAATTCTAGTACTGTGCTTATTTTATTAACAATTACTGATGCTCATTTTTTACTTTGAATAATAACTTAAACTGTTATTTCTATTTCATATGTAAATTCTATAGAAGATTTTTTTTTCTATTTGCCTTATCATGCATTTAATAGCTTTCTGAAATGCATTCTCCATGAGTAAGGGTATGAGTGATTCTAAGTTTCCTGTATAAGATTATTCTTCTGACAGATATAGGAGATTCCAATTAAATTCGTTAAATTACAGACAGGAATATAAGGTATCAAAGCAGTAGGGTGCTACACTAACAACACACAACAGGCACAGGTAGAATCAGTCTGTGTCCTTGCCAGATTAATACAGAATTCTTTCTCAGTGATAATAGTTAGGGAGTCTCTACCATGGAAGAAATTCAGTGCATCACTCCACAAATATTGCCTTCTTTTCATATTACATTTCTTAGATCATGAGAATTTCATACATATTTGAACCATGAGACATGTCCACCCCTGATTTCTTTCCTTCAGGTCCTTGTAATCTCCCCCAACTTGGCCCCTTCAAACTTCATTTCCTCTTGTTTTTAAATTTACTTACTTTATGTGTATGTATGTGTGTGGCTGTGTGTATGCATGAATACAATGTGCATGCACATGCTTTCAGAGGGCAGAAGAGGGCATCTGATCCCCAGAGATGGAGTTACAGGTGGTTGGGAGCTACTCCATGAGGGTGTTGGAAACTGAACCGAGGTCTTCGTGAAGAGTAGTAATATATTCTCTTATCAACTGAGCCATCTCTCCAACCCCTCCCTTTTTCGTTAACATAGCAAGTCCAATTACTGATGCACATGTGTGTATGAGAGCATCCACTGGGACATGAGAAATCTACAAGTGGACACACAATAAAAAACAAAACAAAATAATTCTCCTTTTCCCCAGCAGCTAACAACTGATGATATCTCCTTAGTAATGGATAGGGCCTAGAGAAATGCTCCTGTATCTTCTCCATAAAAGTGGATTGCTTGATCTCGTGAAGGTCTGTGCAGGTAACTCCAGTTGTAGTGAACTCTTAAGTGTGGTAGCCGGGCCACATCCAAAAGACAACACTTTATAGCCCTTCTCCCCATCATTTAGCTCCTACATTCATTCTACTTCTTCCTCCTGAGCTGTGGTAGTGGTGGTGATACAAAGGACATCTCTTAATATTAGCACTCTGAACAGTTACTAATCTCTCTACCGCTGCCTCTTTCAAAATAAAACTTCTCTGACAAATACTGAGAACCACTGACATCTATGGGTATAAACAAATATTCAAATGGAAATTTGAGTACATGATAATTTAGCAAAAGAAAAAAAAAATAGAAGACTCTATGCTAGGGCCTATACCTACTCAGCCATGGACATTTGGCTAGAATTATAATACCAAGCATAAAAATCTCCCCAATAGAACAGGCCTGAAATCTAATAAAAATGCAGTTGGGTTACCCATAACAGTTGTGCCACTGTTACACTAGTTGGCACAGTTTGTCTGGTATGTTGTTTATTATATCCACAAGGTAAGGCACTGGGTAAGACCACTGATAGATTCTACCTACCTCGCCAGCCTACGGACCAGTATTGACCATATTTAGGGATGGCTTTCTTACCTCAATCTAATATAAAATATATCGACCACAGACAGGAAGTCTAATAATAATTCACCATTATTCCTGGAAAGGTGACTCTGGGCCCGCTAGGGGATATTTTCTTTAATATGGCTGTCAGCGTGAATTCCATCATTTCTTTCTGCCAGGATGGAAGAAAAACTCTCTGAAATGGTGAGTAAGAATTAAACGTTCCCCATTAAGATACTATTTTCGGTAAATTGTTTGGTCACAATGTTGTAAATGAGATATAACATTTGGGTTGTTTCAATAGCAAAATTAATTATGCTGTTCTCAGGCTTCTGGAGAAATGTAGAGAAGAGGGCCAGGACACATTGAGAAAATTAAAAGCAGAACCTAGTGGCAGAGGTGCTGGTGACAGTCTGAAAAACCAGAATGTTGACAGAAATGGAGACTGTGAAGATTGTACTAAGATCTTTAGGAAAAAGAGTGGCATTTCAGGCCCTGTGAAGCACGATAAAATCCCATTCAGATTGGGCTGTGTATAGAGAAGAGGTGTAAGGACCAAGTTGGAAAAAAGACCTTAGAGGAACAAGGAATAGATTCCCCGCAGAGGAAAGGTGGTTGATGGGCAATAGGATGAAGGCTTTTTCTCATGGGTATTTATTCCTCCACATCAATCAATAACATCCAGGGTGCAGGTGCCAAAAAAGTGATCTCACTGCAAAGTCACGGATCTAAATTTAGAATCCTTTTTGTAACAGGTGGAGTATAATCCAAGACTTCATTCACATTTTTTTCCCCAGAAGGTTATGAGAATGGAAGTTGCAAACCCACCTGGTAGGGACTGGTTCTCCTAAGAGGAAAATGTGTTGGTATGAGGTCACAGAGGACCGGTACAAGTTTCCAAGTTCTCAGCCAAAAATCCTGATAGTGGTTTTCATGATGTGTGGAAAAATTTCCAAGGCACTGTCATGAAGACAGAGCTCTCTGGTACGTCACTCACTGTGTCTTCGAGTAGTTCTGATCTCACATATCAAGGTAATTGTCATTCTTACTGGGGCAAATTGTTCCTGTGTAAATAATAGTTTTAATATTTAAAATATATTAGAACAAGAGGAAAAGCAACACAATGGTGCTTCCTTCCATTTATTTTTATGTAACCCTTAACGTATGTAAGGGATGTAGGAATCCCACTTACAGGGAGTTTGAGTATGACTGAGGGAGTGGTCCACAGTAATTTGTGGGTATGAAGGAGATTAAAGAATGGAAAATTCTAGAAAAAAATAATTCTCTAGTTTGGAATAACCATGTTTATGCATAATGGTACATTCTCTCAGTCTGTGATCCTGAGAGGGAGACATAGAGATTAAGAATTAGAGTTATCACAAGTTCAAGGCCAACCTGGGCTTTGCAGCATGGCCTTGTTGCAAAACAGTAGGATTACAATAAATTCTAGTATTGTGGTTATTTTATTAACAATTACTTTTGCTCCTTTTTTACTTTGAATAATAACTGAAACTTTTATTTCTACCTCATATATGAGATACCTTCTATACAAGATTTTTTTTATTACTATTTGCCTCATAATGGATTAATGGAGTTTCTGAAATGCATTCTCCATTGGTAAGGCTATGAGTGATTCTAAATTCCCTGTATAAGTTTATGCTTTTGACAGATATAGGAGATTCCGATTAAATTCGTTACATTACAGACAGGAATATAAGGTACCAAAGCAGTAGGGTGCTACACTAACAACACACAACAGGCACAGGTAGAATCAGTCTGTGTCCTTGCCAGATTGATACAGAATTCTTTCTCAGTGATAATAGTTAGGGAGTCTCTACCATGGAAGAAATTCAGTGCACCACTCCACAAATATTGCCTTCTTTTCGTATTACTTTTCTTAGATCATGAGAATTTCATACATATATGAACCATGAGTCATCTCCACCCCTGGTTTCTTTCCTTCAGGTCCTTGTAATCTCCCCCAACTTGGCCCCTTCAAACTTCATTTCCTCTTGTTTTTAAATTTATGTATATTATTTATATATGTGTGTGTGGCTGTGTGCATGCATGAAGACAATGTACTTGCACATACTTTCAGAGGACAGAAGAGGCCATCTGATCCCCTGGAGATGGAGTTACAGGTGGTGGTGAGACACTCCATGAGTTTTCTGGAACTGAACCCAGGTCTTTGTAAAGAGTAGTAATATATTCTCTTATCCACTGATCATCTCTCCAACCCCACCATTTTTTGTTAACCTACAAAATATAATCAGTGATACCCGTGTGTATAGGAGAACATCCACTGGAACAAGAGAAATCTACAAGTGGACACACAATAAAAAAAATAATAATAATTCTCCTCTTCCCAACTGGCTAACAAGGGATGACATTCCCTAGTAATGGATAGTGTCTGGAGAACATCTCTTCTTTTTTCACCGTAACATTGGTTTGCTTGATCTCGTGAAGGTCTGTGCAGGTAACTCCAGTTGTAGTGAATTCTTAAGTGTGGTAGCCGGGCCACATCCAAAAGACAACACTTTATAGCCCTTCTCCCCATCATTTAGCTCCTACATTCATTCTACTTCTTCCTCCTGAGCTGTGGTGGTGGTGGTGATACAAAGGACATCTCTTAATATTAGCACTCTGAACAGTTATTAATCTCTCTACCGCTGCCTCTTTCAAAATAAAACTTCTCTGACAAATACTGAGAACCACTGGCATCTATGGGTATAAACACATATTCAAAAGGAAATTTGAGTACATGATAATTTAGCAAAAGAAAAAAAAATAGAAGACTCTATGCTAGGGCCTATACCTACTCAGCCATGGACATTTGGCTAGAATTATAATACCAAGCATAAATTCTCCCCAATTTAGAACAGGCCTCAAATCTAATAAAAATGCAGTTAGGGTTACCCATTGCAGTTGTGCCGCTGTCACACTAGTTGGCACAGTTTGTCTGGTATGTTGTTTATTATATCCACAAGGTAAGGCACTGGGTAAGACCACTGATAGATTCTACCTACCTCCCCAGCCTGCGGATAAGTATTGACCATATTTAGGGATGGCTTTCTTACTTCAATCAAATAAAAAATTTCCACCACAGACAGGAAACTTAATAATTCCTCATTATTCCTGGACAAACTGATTCTGAGTCCACCAGGGGGAGAGAAACCACATTTTCATTCATATGCCTGTCACAGTGAATTTCATCATTTCTTTCTGATAGGATGGAAGAAAAACTCTCTTGAAATGGTAGGAATGAAACGTTCCCCATTAAGATACTATGTTTGGTAAATTGTTTCATCAAAATAAAGTAAATAATACTTAATATTTTGGTTGTTTCAATAGCAAAATTAAATATACTGTTCTCAGGCTTGTGTAGGAGATATGTAGATATATAGAGAAGAGGGCCAGGGCACATTGAGAAAATTAAAAGCAGAGCCTAGTGGGAGAGGTAAGAGTGGCAGTCTGAAAAGCCAGAATCTTGACAGAAAAGGAGACTGTGAAGATTGTACTAAGATCTTTAGGGAAAAGCCTGGCATTTCAGGCCCTGTGAAGCACGATAAAATCCCATTCAGATTGGGCTGTGCATGGAGAAGAGGTGTAAAGACCAAGTTGGAAAAAAGACCTTAGAGGAACAAGGAATAGATTTCCCGCAGAGAAAAGTTGGTTGATGAGTTATATCTGTCTAAGGGAGTGAGAATATGCACTGTGAGTGGCAAGGCCTGAGGTATGGGGCTGTCTAAATTTCTTGACGCTTAGATGAAGCCACCATGTGCTCTAGACGCTTCACAAAAAGTCACATCATTTAAGACCTACTATCCAGGGTTTGATTTTTACTTTGACTCATTCTTCCCATGATATTCCATTCGTCCTTTAAGTAATGGAAAGTCTACACTGAGCCATTTTATATTGGCAGTATGTAACTGTTGGGGAGTTTTATTTCTAATTATGTTTATACAACTGTAAAATAATTGTTTAGGACTTTATGGGCAGAAGGCCTGCCCAAGCCTTGGCACTTCGTGTAATCTGCAGGTGTTGGCTTTATGTGAATCTGTGGTTAAGATGGTATTTTCTCATGATCTACACCTGCTCATTGCTCTCTGGAAGAGCCATAGTAGAAGAGCAAAGTTGCTGTGGTAGAATTCTTGTTGCCCTCTTTCTCAGTTTCAAGCAACAAGGAGAGAACACTTCCCTTAGGCCATGAGATTCCCCAGCATAAAGGTGGCATGGCTCAGCGGCTAAAGGATGGAATTGAGACTAGGTTACAGGTTTCCTTCATTATGCAAATAGGCCTTTGAGTGTGGGGCCAGAGTTGTTTTATCAGTGAAACACTTGAGGAGCTTCTGTATCAATAAAACCCCCTTAGATCAGACAATCAGGGCTTCACTGTTCAGCATGGCACTACCATGACAGATGGTTCTGGCAGGTTTTGCAACTACGAAACTGTTTTGTGGACTGACACAGTAGCTATCAGCTACATGTAAGTTTTTGTGAATTTGTAGGAGCTTAGGGCTATGTTTGTTTTGAGTCTCAGAAGAACTTAGGACTTGGGCTTTTGAAAAGATTTGAACTGTCCAGATAATGAAGACTATAGGATGATGAGAAATCAGCCTGTGATCTGAATCTAGACACTACAGAAATTTTGTCATGGCAGCCAGAGCTCACTACGCAATAGACTTCCTTCTTCTTATTCCTGAGGATATACCTCTTTGCGAAAACTTCCACTTATTCTAATGTACTTTGATTAAAGCCCATTATATTTTTACTATCCCTTGATCGTTCCTGATAATCAAAGGAGGCATTTGTGTCATCCTGTATAAAAAATATTTAGTTTGGTCATCCATGACCAAGTAATGATCAGAGGAAAGCTGTTTGATGAATTGTGGTTGCAACTTCCTATACAGACTGAATTAAAAGACTGCATATGTCAGCTCTGTGCCAGGGGAATATGGCAATAGACGGGCACACGTACATTGTGAGCATCTACATGACGGGATTGTTTATTTGCTTATTTATTCACATATAGCTTGACTTTATATACAGTCTGGTCTGGATTTGGGGCTCTGATGAGGAGAGATATCTTTGTGGCTAAGGCACAGGAAAAAAAAAACAAAACAAAATGTGTATTTCTAATCTCTTTAACGGGTTTAGAGATTGTTCAGAGGTAAAGAGCATAGACTATTCATATAGAGGACCAGAGTCTGGTTCCCAGAAACCATGTCAGGCAGCTCTCACCTCTCTGCCCCTGTAGAACAAGGGTTTCTAACACCTCTGTTTTCTGCAGTCACCTTGCTCATGTGTGTACACACCCATGCATGCATGCACCTATGTGTAATTAAAAACAAAAATAAATATTTGATAAATGATTTGGAGTTTTCAGTCACTACACACCATAGGGATTCTCAGATTTTAAAAGATTAAAGAGAAATAAAAAATACATATTACTGTGTCTTATGGCATGCAAGGCACCACGTACCGGAACGATTAATTCCGAATTTCACGTTTCAAGTACTTTTTGGTTAACTTGCTGATTGTTAATAAGTATAGTTCCTTGTTATGTATAGTAAGTTGCAAATACGCAATTTACCATGAAAAAATTCTGATCATGCTTGTGTGGTATCTATGTCTTTAAAGAAATATATCCTACCTATTAACAAAGCACTAAGGATTGCTTTGGAAAAATAGAGCGATAATTGTAATCCCATTCACCACTGTATCCACTATACCTCACCCACCATAGCAGGACATGAGTAAACATGGTAGTTTGACCAATGTTGAATTATTTACAATTTCTCAATTCTCTATTTTCTCACTTAGCATCAAATTTTCTGAGAATGTTCTCTAAGAGGATTCAAGAATAACAGATGCACAGACATAGAGCAGAAGAAAATGCATTTATTTTAACCTCATTTCAGGTGTAGGAAGAAGGAAATGATAAAAGAGCCAGTGATTTATGCAAGGTAAGAGGTCTCAGTTATCAGCTATCGTCTCCTGGATCCAGCTCAGGTAGTTGCAGACCTTGGTGTAGACACCAGGTTTGCCTCTCAGTGCACAGCCTGCACCCCAGGAGACAATGCCCTGGATCTCTCCATTGCAGACAACAGGGCCACCGGAGTCACCCTGGTGAGAAAGAAAAGACAATTGCAACATGCTCATGCTGCTGTAAGACAATGGATTCCAAGATGTTTCCCCATCATCATGGCTCCAGAGTAGCAGGTATTGACATTCTGAGAACATATAGTTCTAAAATTTCCTTTCCTTAGTTGGCATATAAAGTCAGGAAAAGGTGAGGATTGGGAGTTCTACTTGCTTTTCTCTTGATGACCTCCCAGGGTGGTTACATACCACCAACTAGTTCATCAGAAGTTTGTTTTTATGGACTGTTTGCAGACCATCTTTGTGTGTACTTTACCCTTGAGCTTAACCCTCAATATCACAACGAGAAAACATGTTTTTATTCATAGGCCTTTTCTCATCTCCTGGGAAACCATCCAAACAGATGTACAGGTTACTTAGGTAAGGACAAATGTATTGAAAGAGAGAGGAGAGGGGGGGTAAGAGAGAGAGAGAGAGAGACTGAGAGAGAAGAAAGGGAAAGAGAGGAGAGGGAGGAGAAAGAAGAGAGGGGAGAGGGGAGTGGAGAGAGCAGAGAGGGGAGAGAGTGACACACACACTGAGACAGAGAGTTGAACAGCACTCACATCACAGGAGTCCTTCCCACCCTGCAGGTAGCCCAGGCAGAACATGTTTCTGGTAATCTTGCCGGGGTAGGAAGTCCTGCAAGAACTGTCAGAGAGGATAGGGCCTTCCAGACACTGAAGGAGCGCTGGGTATTTGCCTGTTGAGAGTGAGAGGTGGAAGATCAGTTAGTACTTCTTCCTGGAAATTTGTAACTCAATGTCCTCTCTTCCTTACATCACAGTGAATCTTTCAACTCACCAAACATTCATAATTTACAAGTATTTTTTTTTCTCAGTACTTCTAACTTTCAAGGTTTGTTCATGTGCCAGTAATATCAGCAGCCTTTTGTCTCAAACATTTGAAGTTTCTGCTCCATGAGGTGGGTGCTTCAGGCATCACAAAACCCTGGAGCATCTGTTCTCTCTCTCATTTGGCTTGTGGATCTCCTAGCATCACTCACCTGTAGTAGTAAACTACTGTCCTTTACCCTCAACTTAGGGAAAGAGAAAGAAAGGATAGAAAAAAATATCCGCTGCTTTTGTAGGCGGCCTTAATATCGAATGAGAGAAAGGTAGAAATCTTCACAGCCTCTTTTAGGCTGTCCTAAGCTTGGACAGGAATAGCTGACAGTGGGTCAGACTAGCATCTTAGCTCATGGCCTGTAAACTCAATCTCTACAACCTTTGTTGTTTGAGGAATCAACACACTAATGACAACAATCCAACCAACAAACCACCAACCAATACACACCCTGATTCGCAAGACCTCAGACATTTTCACTCTAAGCCAAAAGTTCCCATCAACCCTGCAGCACAAGATCCCAAGAATAAGCCACATGTGCCACAGTTCCTGCACCTAACCAAATTAGAGCCACTTGGGTCAAGCATTCCCAATCCAACTCATAGACATCTACCACACCTTGGATGGGAACGCAATCCTAATCCAAGTGCTGTGTTGCATTTTTAAGGAAACCAAAATGACAAAAATTTCTTCCAAGTATTCCACTACACTTATCACATCAGTTAAAAACCTCAGCATCTTATTAATGAGTCTTTCTTCTTCTGTTTTCCACATGGTCTCAGGAAATCAATCTTCTGGACTAAAAATCATTTATTCCATGGCAGTCTGTGTTGAAAACTGTCTCCTGAGAGTGTAGCTCATAGTGAGAACTTGGACATGTCAATCACCAATACGCCTCTCTCTCTCCTGATTGTACACTTGTAAGCCAGGTTCATTGACACTTACCACCAAATTTTGCGGTATTTCCCCAGCCAGACACGAGGCACTCGGCACCTGCAGATGCACAGGATCTCGGCAGAGAGACAGTGGACACCAGAGAGTTGAGGCTGGCAGGTGACTTCAATTTAATCAGCAGGATGTCATTGTCTACAGTTTTGTTGTTGTACTTAGGATGGCGGATGATCTTGGCTGGATCAATGAATTGCTCACCTCCCTCAAGGACATGAATATTGTGCTCTCCCAGACGAACTTGGAGTTTCTTCCTTTAAAAACAAAGATTTCAAAGAATCCCAGTTGAGCCTTTTATCCTCCAAGATCAAAATCCTGAACATAAAAGCAGGAGCCCCATCTTCTTTAAGTCTCCAATCCTGGGAGGCACTATGCGCTTAAGGTTGTATTATGCCCACCACCAATGGACAAGATGGGGACTTCTTAGGGTGTGTCTACCAGTACGTATTCAGAAGGCCCCGTCCACATGGAGGTGATACCAGAGGACAGATGAACCTTAGCACACAGCAATTCAGTATTGTTCCCTTACCCTTTATAGCAGTGAGCTGCAGACAGTACCCACAGGTCACTGATGAGGGAGCCACCACACTGATGGCCCGAGCCATCATTCAGTGACACCTGGTAGGGAACGGAGTTCTTCTGACAGGTGAAGCCACCGATAATCTTGTCATCATCATCATCATTAGTAGGGAGAGCAGCTGAGGGAGAATTTTGTATATATAGCATAAGAAGATTTGTCTCGAAATTAGTCATCCTCATGAAATTTGTACAGACCAACCAAAGAAGATGTGAATGTTCTCTTGTTCAGTGAAAGATGCCTGTAGTGTTTTAAAAGATATTATTTTTCTAATTTAGCAAGTACTCTTGATAACATTGATAATGGAACCTAAACTTTTAAAAAATATGTCTATGTCTTTGGGTATGTGTGTGTGTGTGTGTGTGAGAGAGAGAGAGAGAGGCGGGGGGAGAGTCACATAATCTTCCTGAAGAGTTCAAAAACTACTAGTTTCTCCTCTATCTGTCCACTTCATGGGGCCTAGCATCTTTTTTGGGTCCTAAGGCTTAGTTGGAAAGGCTTTTATCCAAGGAACCATTTGCCAACTCAGTTCTGAACTTATCTTTTAAATTGATAATTTATTCTTCTTAGTGCCTAACTCATAGAAATGATTGGATAAGTTAATTGATAGATACAATTTGTTTACATCATTTAATCACCATGCTATGTTTCTTTTTCAAAACGTTCATTTTATTACGCCTATCTATTGAGTATATATCAATATATTTGGCATTTTGATATATATAGTAATTAACCAAGATTTTGAAAATAATATTTTTATTATTCTTACTAGATTTTATTCATATTCATCATATTTGCCCATAAGGTCCAAATTCTAAAGATCGTAACAAATCTCTATGGGCCATACATTCCAATATTGAAAAATACTGGTTGAATTTTCCAAACATGAGAGACATATACTGAATTAGAATCTGTTTTAATTATGAGAACTTAGTTTTAAATTTTGTCATATTAACTTAGTAAAAGTCAAATTTCTGTTGTTCAATATTGAATGCCATGTGTAGTAATACTAGATTGATTTCATTAGTAATGATACTGTGAGACAGGAGGTAACATAAGACTTTTATCCATGGTAATAGCATACCTTTTCCACTTATGGTAACTTTGTGTAAATGACCAGACTTTGATAGCCCATGATTTAGTATTTAATATTTCCATCCTATTCTTGAAGCAGAAACTAACTCCAGTTATTAACTACTTATTCATAGAGATGTCAAGACATACACTTGGGTCACAGTTCTGTCCATTCTTTTATTGACTAACCCACAGAATATATAAATGTAGTAAATAGTGCTGACTTCACACTTTAAGCTCTTACCATTTTCCCGCTCACAAAGCACAAACTTCCATGTATGATAGACATCTAGTGAATTGTTCATTAGAAAGACTTACCAGCAGCTCCCAGGAAAGTAAAGAAGATGAGGATCTTCATGACTTCTCAGTGTGTCTGGAATGGGCACTAGGATGAAGGCTTTTACTCCACAGCTATTTATACATCTAGTTTTAGTTTTAACAGCTAGGACCACAGTGCCAAAAAAGGTGATATCATTGAATACACACAAAACTAAATTTAGAAATCCATTCCATGATATATGGAAGATGATTCAACACTAAGTTTCCACCTCCTTATTTTTTTCCCTAGTGTCTAAAGACTGTGGGAAAGGAAGGAACAATTCCATCTGGTGGGGATTATTCCCAGAGCAAGAAAGCAAACTGGAGAAAGGGCAAGGGACAGAGATCAAGGTTTCCAGAATTCTAGACAAAATTCACAGGCACCCAGTTCTTTCAAGAGTGAATCTTGTTTATAAGCACAGACTTGAAGCATTTACCTCCTGTACTTAATTAATATTGTCGATTTCACAATTATATAAATTTTCTTAAGGTTTGTCTGAGCTTTCTCTTTAATATTAACTTTATATTGTTAAAAAACAACCTGTTTCCATGGAGAGGGAATTTTTTTTATTATTTTATGTTAGTTACAAAAGAGACAGAAAACAATGAAAATATTTTCACCTACAAATATTGTATTAGCTACATTTGTCATTGCTGTGGTTATCATACAAAAACTAAGGAGAATAGGGTTTATTTTGAATGCTGGTTTGAGGGTAGAGTTAATCATACTGAATAGGTAGTAGAAGTAGTTTATGGTTCAGGACTGTGAGGTTTCCTATTTACATCTGGCAGATTAGAAAGCAGTGATCGCAAAAGAATTTGAGCTGTTATACCCTTCGAAGCCTTTCTCTCAGAAATCCTAATGTTTCCCAAGTTCTACAAAAAAATCAACACCACCTGAGAATTAAATTGTCCCTTGATGTCCACATATGCATCATGTAACACAAGGGTACACACACACACACAGGTAAGCACTCAAGAACACATTTGCACATAGATAGTAAAAGAATAAATGGAACAACAAAAAACAAAAACAAAACAAAACAAAAAAAAAAACCACGGTTGGATAGATCCTGAGGTGTGGAACCTTTGGGGCTGGAGAGCAGTCGAAGCGGCAGAAAGGCTCCTCGCCCCTGCTAAGAGGGCTGATAGGACATTTTGCGAGCTCCTCTCTCTCAGTCCTGGAGGAACCCAAGTTTCTCACAGGAGCAAAAAGGAAAATAACCTGGCAGATGTTTGTCTGCCCTGTGGTGAATTAGGCACCTTCCTCTGTCTTTGCAAAGACCATGAGGCCAGGTGCCCACCATGCCCCCATGCTAATCAGACTTCCCCACCCGGAGTACTGGGACCCTGCCTTCTCTGGGGAAAGATATTTAAACAGGGTAAAGCCTGCCATTAAACGAGTTCAGTTTCGTCTCCCGAGGCTTCTTTGCGTCTCATCCCCTATTCTCAGGCCACGGGTGGTCAGCACCCATGAGAAATCAACTGAGCCCCCTGCCCTGGTCCCAGAACAATTTCCTGCCACTCAAACCCAGGCCCTTGCACTCCTAGCCAAAGAGCAAGGCCTGGGCCAGTGTACGTGGGGAGACTCAGCCGCCCTGGCAGATCGATAGACGGTTGGCACGTGAGGGACCCGGGGAAACCAACACTGAGGAATGACATTTTTGGATGACTTCTGTTTCCCCAAGGCACATGCACATATGTGTAAACACGTATGTTTGTACATGAACGCACATGCTCACAAGTACACTTCTTCCTCAAAGTGTCAGTAAGTCTTCTGACTTAAATACGATCAATACTGAATATGAATTCACTCAGAATTTATTAATAAACTATTTGCTAGAAAATTGAAGATTGTAGCATTTGTGACCTACAAATGCTTGACATTCTTAAGTTAACTTTTCGAAAGTGTGTAGCCATTACTTTTATCATTACTTTGACACAACACCTGAACAAAACTCTTAAGGAACAAAGAATTGTTTTGGCTCATAGGTTGAGAATATATTCTTTGTGTTGGGGAAGGCGTGGTGCCAGAGTCATGAGACTTCTGGTCACAGTGCATCTAGAGTCAGGCAACACAGAGAGATGAGGACTTACGCAGCTAGCCTTGTCTTTTTTATGCACCCTAGTTCCCAACCCATAAAATGATAATACTCTCATTTAAGGTGGGTCTTCCCTGCTTTCATTAACCAAAGTTAGAATATATATTGTTTCTCAAGGCAGGGTTTCTCTGTTGTAACTCTGGCTGTCCTGGAACTCACTCTGTACACCAGGCTGGCCTCAAACTTGCAGAGATCTGATTGCGTCTGCCTCCTGAGTGCTGGGATTAAAGGTGTGCGTCACCATCACCTGGCAAAAATATTTTTATAAGTATATACAGAGATTTATTTCCAGGTTGACCGGAGATTCTGTCAAGTTGAATATCAATAAAAACCATCACAAATTAAGAGTGAAATAACTGTCATTTGTCAACGTCTAGTGCGTTGGGGTCCCTGGCTAAGGGTCCCACATCAATCAGGACACAGAGGATGTAGAGTACCAAATGCAACTGCATGCTTTATTGAAAGAATGAAATGCTTTTATAGAGAAACCAGAAAACCCCAAAATAGCAACATAGTAACAAGGAACATGCCATACAAAAAACAATGTATCTCCAATACATACCCTAAAACTATTAATTAAAGTCTGTCCAAGGCTATTCTGAAAATTATATGATATGCTTCAGTTCACAGAAACAAAGTCCTTAATCTGTGAATAAGTCCGAACAAGTCAGGAGACAAATAGTCATGAGAGCGCTTCCTTGACCCAAGACAGATTTTGGCACAACTTCAAGGCTCAAGATAAGGAAGTGCGCTTCCTCATTTGCTTGGTTTGCCAAATGTCTTGGCCTGGTTATCACCTCATTTATCTTAGAGAGAAGCCTACATCTCAAGCCATTTCTGTATTTCCACAGTCATTAACTGTTCTTGGTCATTAAAATAATAATTTGTCATAAGAAGTGATAATTTCTTAGATTTTAAATAATGCATTAATTAAGCTTTCTAGGAATCAAAATTGTCTAATGTTTCTTCTGCATGGGTAACTTCATTGGGTTAAATTTCTTTTAAGCACTTGTTGGTGTACATTACTTTTTAGTGTGAAAATTAACTCCTAGACTGTCTAAAACACAGAATTGATGTGAAATCACCATTATTAATTTTATATATTTTATGTGAGAATATATGCTCGTGTAAGTAGCTATGATTTAAGTGTAGATATTAATTCATTAGGCTTTATTTTAAAGGATTATAAGTGTGAAACTCATAGTTCAGTGTTGTCTTCCAGTTTCTTGCTTCAAGAGTTTTGTTTATCTTTTACTATATGATGCTTATTCAGAATCAAACACTTTTTCTATGGAAGTAGGTCCTTTAAAGTTGTCCCTAGAGTTATTAGACTTGGCTGTCATGTTGCGTCAAGCCATTGGAGGTCTGGTTATTTACACAAAGTTATCACATTTAGAAAAGACATGCTATTACCAACAGATAAAAACCCTAGGTTTTATCTCACAAAATCTTTACTGAGAAAATCACTCTTGTTTCCTTCAGTGTTCTTTTACCGTATTTAGCTACCCAGATTCTCAGATGTGACAGATTTGATCCATGTGGATTTATGCATTGCTGAATTTGTTGTCAAAATTTGATGTCATTCACTTGATGATGTTTTTACAAACATGAAGAATGCAAGTGCTGCAATTACATAGGTGTTTCCATACAGATTTCAAAGGAAAATTTGGGTGTCTATACAAATGTACAAGGAATTGGGAATCCTGTAAGAGTATGGCTTGTCTAACAGTCATGGAGAATCCTATAGCACAGTTAGATACACCAAACTTGGACATGCCAGCAACATGGAATGAATGGAGAAGAAAGTTGTAGGCTTTGAGTGGAAACAGAGCAAGGGAAAAACACTGTTCATTTGGGCTAAAAATGGCAAGACTGTAGATCCACATAATCAGATCCATTTGATCAAGCCAAGGTACTGTATGCTGTGGATGCTGGACTTGGTCCTGCAGAGTTTAATATTCTCCATGTTAAGTGTTGGTCATACTTCGCTCTGCTTCTTGCTTGCTTTGGTCTTATTCCTTTCATTTGTAATGCAATATGTGCATTGGTTCTTGGAAATCTCTAAGGTGAGTATAAGTTTGTGTGAACTCACAACAAATAAGCTTCCTTGAGTCTCATCAGACATTGTTTTTTGTTTCTTTGATATTGAGTCCCAGTTGACCCAGGTTGACCTCAGTTTTGCTGTTTCTGAGTCTAACCTTGAATTGCTGATCATCTTTCCTCCATTGCTACTCTAAGTACTAACATTACAAGCATGTGCTATCCTCTCCTCTACAGAGTCCTTCCATTTATACTTCAGAACGATGTTTCCATCATTAAGATTTTGGGGATTCTTGGAAATAGAATAAATACATTTTGTGTTATGAGACAGTCATGAGCTTTTAATGTAAGATTTGAAGTTTTTAGCTCAAGTATGGAATGGACCACATTCTCCTATGTTAAACAGTTGCTCCTCAGTTGGTGATGCTCCATTGGATGGTGGGGTTGAGTTAGAGGAAGTAGCAAGCAGGGCCCCAACTTTGCATGTTGTATCTCTTCATTCTTTATGTTCTGACTGTCATCAAGTGGTGAATATTCTCTCCCGCCAGTTTCTGCCACTCTCATTACTGCCCAAGTATATGATGCAAAGTAATTATTAGGTTCAATCCTCTCAAACCAAGAGCCCAGATAATCTTTACTCTCTTAACTTGTTATGTCATTAAAAATCCATAGTGTACATCATTTATAATTTCTCTAATCCTCACAGAAGTTCTTTGGCTAATGCTTTAAGAGACTATGACATGGCTCCTACAATTGTTATTCTTTTACTGCATCATGTGGCTAATAATTGTGCTACATTTAAGACAGCTGATTACTGATATTTCAGATTAGAAGTTTGAATATAATTTTTCTACGTAATCTGTCAATATCTTCAGTAATTAATTTTTAGCTGACAAATGATTAGGCTAATGTTTCAGGGAGAAAAGAATGCTAATATTTTCTTCTAAAATTTCAGTGCTCATGGGAAGACACTTGAGAGGAAATTTAGGTGACATGGTTATTAGCTATTGCTTACACAAGGTTGATAGTGAGAAAGTTGATTGTGAGCTAAAGGGAGACTTGAATAGTGCAAGATGATGCAACAAACACCCTTTGTATGATTATGGATGTAAGTATGCACATGCGCTTGTAGCTATTAAGGAGACTAGCATTCAGATAAAGAAATTATCACTATTCAGTGAGAGCATGAGAAATGTGTCTGAAGCATATCTCTCCACCAAACAAATTCTCATGAAATATATTCATTTTAAATGAATTCCACGAGCTAGGAGTTGTGCCAAGAGAGATCCTCCTGGTGATTTCCAGGAAAATGGTCTCTTGGTAGTACTTATGATTCCAATAGCCCAGAAAGCACTGTAGTCACTGACCAACGAAAAATGCTCCTTCATAATCTGTAACAGAAACTTGCTGCCTATGAGACGCTGACCTTGCAGGCATGAAGCATTAAGTTGTAACAGAGTGATGGGAGCTTGAACCTAGACTGTTAGGAAAAGCCTGGCATTTCAGCCAATCTGAAGAAGGATCAGGTTCCATCGCTCTGCTTCTTCCTAGCTTTGGTCATATTCCTTTTATTTGTGATGCAGCTGAAACTCTATGAGCTAGTACCCTATTGTGCATTGGTTGCTGGAAGTATGTGATATGATTTACTTTTGCGGTAACTCACAATGAAGAAGCTTCATTGAGTCTCAGAAGACATAGTTATTTCTTTCTTTGATTTTGAGTCCCACATAGCCTAGCTGGGCCTCATGTCTGTGTTTCTAAGGTAAAGCATTAACTGGAGACCACTCTGCCTCCATTTTTTCTCCCAAGTACTGACATTACAGGTATAGGCCATACTGTCCTTTACAGAGACTTATACTTCAGAATGAATTTCTGCATTTAAGATTCTTGGGATTATTGGAAATTGAGAAAATACATTTTGAATTATGAGATGAGCGTGAGCTTCTGGCTGTCAGTTTTGGAAAGTTTTGGCTCAACTATGAAATGTCCTCTGTAGTCTCTTAGGTTGAACAGTTGATTCTCGGGTGGTGGTGCTATTATGAGAAGTGGGACTGTGTTGGAGGATGTGGTCCATGAGTTTGTATGTTATATCTAGTCCTAGTATTTCCTCATTCTTTTCTGACTGTCATCATGTGATGAATCTCCTCTGGCAATAAATAACTTGGAAATTTATTTCTCTCATGCACATTGTTTTGATTGACTACATATGTTGTAGTGATTGAAAAACAAAAATGGTGTTTCATTTCAGATGTCCTGACCGAGTGCAACATTTGAAAGTTTAATTAAGGTCCAATATGGAAATTATTTATGTTTAAAAATTTGGTTTCAAAGGCCATTTGGAACTGGTCTGTGTCATGTTTGGATACATACGTGAAGTAAACAATGTTAGCCTTTGGGAGTTTCAGAGAATTCCTGACAATGCTCTACCACATTCAGGTATACTTGTTATTTAATGCAGGTCACAGGTGCAAAGATTTCCCTGGAGAAATTGTTTTCTTGGAGAGTACTCTTTTGTTTCTTCAGCCTTTCTTTTCCTTGATTATATTTCATAGTGTTCAATTTTAATACAATGGACAGGGTCATGTGTAAAACCACTGGATCCCCCAGTGGTATAGTTATTGTTGGATATTTGGAGAAAAATATAGTTGATATCTGGAGAAAGCTTAATTCAAGAAAAGGGCTGATTAGATGCATACCTTTAAACCCCTAAGTCCTTTGTTCTTTCTTCATTTCCATCTGATATGAAATTGGTAAGGACCATTATATTCTATTGCCACTAAGATGATGTTCGGAACATGAGGGCCAAAATAAATCTTCCTTCTTTCTAAGTTGGTCTTCCAGGATTTGTTTCTCTTTTTCATGAATAAGAACATTTTAACCCCCAAAATTGATTCCAGAGAGATATGTTCATTATTTTGATAATATCTCCTCTGTGCCTGTTAAACCTTTGCAAAAAGAATTTGAGGAGATCTCAATAGAAACCACAGAATGTTATAAGCTCAATTAATAGCCAAATCTTTTGGGAACTCAGAAGTTGATATTGTCACTAGGAATAAGAACACTGAAAACTGGGCTTATAAAATCTAAACAGTATTCCATCTATAGATGGAAACAAAACCATGAATACTCTTTTCTGAAAAGCACATGTCTGTATAGTGTATGTCCTGACAGTTTGTGGCTACTTGAGTGTTTATGAATTAATCAACATACAAAATTTAAAGGGAGTCAAATATCGAGTCCATTGGATGAATATTTTGCTTATTTTTGTTGTCAAGTTTACAACTGAAGTCAAGAGAGTCAATCAAACCAGAATGTATTGGACATCTGCAGTATGGTTCACAAAGCCTGTGTAAAATTTGGGCTTAGAATGTCCTGGTTCATAATAATGTTACATTTACTAAAAAAAGCCACTTATGTGAAGTCAACAAGAAATAAGTCTTTGTATATCTAGGAATTGACCATATGTCACCCCTCAAAAGGAAACGGTAAAATGACCAGAATGCCTCTCGGGTAATGAGCGCTTCCAGGCATACAGCTCAGTCACAGCCACCTAGGCAACTGTATTCTTAAGTGAACTTTTTACCATATTAAACTACCTAGATTCTCAAGTCGCATACTCAGTCCATGTGAGCTTAGACATAGCTGAAACTATTGGCAAAACCTGATGTCATTCTTTTGATGATGGCTTTGCAAGCATTCAGAATGCAAGGAAGGTAGTAATATATGTGCTTACACCTACGTTTCGAAGGGAAAATCTGCTATTCTCAACAAGCATACAGGTTTGTAAGACCTGTAGAAATCCCCTAAGAGAATAGCTTGTCCACCTGTGATGGAGAAAATATAACAAAGCAGAGACATCAAAATCCTTGGAGATGACAGAAGCATAGTATACAGAGAGGATAGCTGAAGGCTGCAAGTATACAAACACCAAGAGGGAGATAAATTGTTCATGCGGGATAAAGATGGCAAAACTGTAGTTTACTAAATCATTCTAAGATAGCGTGTAAAGTACCAAATATCCTGGGCTTGGTGTTGCAAGATTTATTATTTTCCATGTTAAGTGTTGGTCTTACTTTCTTTTGTTTTTTCTTTGCTTTAGTCTTATTTCTTTTATGTGTAACATGGTTTGTTCTTTGGTTGTTGGAAATATGTAACATGATTTAATCTTGCTGGAACTCACAATGAAGTAACCTCCTTGAGTCTCATCAGACAACGTAATTTCTTTATATAAGATTGAGTCCCATGTGGCCCAGGTAGGACTAATTTATGTGTTTCTGAGGCTAGACTTGAATTCCTGACCATGTACCCTCTATCTCTTAACTGTGAGAAACCACACAGTCATAGAGTAAATTAATAAGTTCATATAAGTTGGATAATGAACTTGCCGTCTATGAGATGGTGGCATTGCTGACATGAAGAATCCCAGTGTTACAGACTTATGGAAGCTTACATCCAGATCATAGATTCTCAATCTTCCTAATGCTGAAAACCTGGGAGGGAGAGAGACACAGAGGGAGAGAGGGGGAGGAGAGGGAGAGGAGAAAGGGAAAGAGAGAGGGAGGGAGAGAGGGAGGGAGAGAGGGAGATAGGGAGAGGGAGAATATGTACTGTGCATGGCAAGGCTTGGAAGATGCTACCATATGCTCCAGACACTTCACAAAAAGATTCCTGTCAATGCTTATTTTTCAGAGTTGTGTCAGTGCCTTCAATCATTGTTTACTTTGTTGTCCATTCCTCCAGTTGGTAAGGAAAATTTCTATTTTGTGCCATTGCTTTTTGAACGTATGTTACTGTGAATTTCTCAGTGCTTCATAGGCACCTGTACTTGCCTTGTGTCTCAGAGGGGATTTTGGACTTGGGCTTTTCATCACTCAGAACTGATAAAATATTAAAGACTAGAGAAGTTTGAGGATGTTAAACCATGAAGCTGAGGTCTATCGAATCATGTCATGGTGAGCATCCTACGACAACAGGCTTCCTTTCCTTGTCTTTGAGGATACTTTTTTCCGCTACAAACTCTTTTTTATTTTACTGTGCTTTGACTCAAGAGCATTATGTCCTTAATTTCCCTTGATCATTCCAGATAATTCCATAAAGCTTTTGTAGGATCTTCTATAATGAATATTTTGTTTGGTTATCCCTGAGCAGATGGTGGGTGTTGGAAAGCGGTTGAGAAAACATGGTTGTGTCTCATTCTTCAAGCTGAGATAAAATTGCAAATGATTGCTCTGTACCCAGTGGAATATGACAATAATAGAGTTTGGATTTGTATACAATCCTATTCTGATTATGGGTCTCATTAGGGGAAATGATACAGAGGTCAAAACATTGGAAAAACAAAATCTATATTTACAAAAATATTCTTCAAGGGCCGCAGACATGGTTCAGATGTTTAGAGCACATGCTCTTGCAGAGGAATAGAATATAAACCCCAGCACCCATGTCAGGCAGCTCACAAAACCCTGTAACTGCAGTATTAGGTATCTAACACCTCTAGGCTCTGCATGTATCTTCCTCATGTGCATAAACCTTCACAAAGGCACACATGTATAAGTAATTAAAAACAAAAATAAATGCTGAAAAATTGTTCATGGAAAGTACCATGTCACTGAGCCCTATGGAGAGATGAATAGAAAGAAAGAAAGAGAGAGATGAATGGAGAAAGAAAGAAAGAAAGAAAGAAAGAAAGAAAGAAAGAAAGAAAGAAAGAAAGAAAGAAAGAAAGAAAGAAAGAAAGAAAGAAAGACAAAGAAGATACAGGCATCAGGATTGGTTTTGCTGAACTATTGTTCCATAAGGAGATACTTGGATATGTTGGCTAGTGACATAATTGCAGTTTCATGTGCTCTACCATAAGTTATGAGTATATAATCTACCATGAAGCAAGTTTGAACATGTGTGGATGGTAGCCATGTCTTAAACAAAATGTATCATTACCATTAATAAAACAGTAATAATTATTTTTGAAAAAAACAGAATTGTACTCAAGTTCACTATTGCAACTCACACCACAGAAGAATAGTAGGATTTCTTAAAGTTAGATGAATGATAAAATACTTACAATGATCCCAGTACAATAGTTCAATTCTTTGACCATGTTCTCCTGTAGCATCATGATCGCTAATAACATGGAAGAACCAGACTTGCACAGATATCGAACTGGAGAAATGTTTTTATTTAAAACTTACTTAAACACAGGGAGAAAGTGAAATGGATAAAGAGCAGGTGACTTATGGAGGGTAAAATTACCCCAGGAGATAATGCCCTGGATTTCTTCATTACAGACAACAGGGCCACCAGAGTCACCCTGGAGAGAAAGAAAAGACCATTACTATATGCTTAAGTTGGTGAGAGAGAATGGTCTCCAAGATATTTCCACTGCATCATGGAGCCAGTGTAACAAGTATTGACAGTCTGATAAGCACTTGTAATTTTCCATCTTTGTTTGTCTTTCCTCTATAACCTTGTACTTCCTTGATTGATATATAATGTTAGGAAAAGGTGAGGGCTGGGCTATTTTTTGCTCTTTTCTTTACTGAGCTTTGAGAGTGGTGTCCTGGCACATGGAGTATATACTCGGTAGCCATTACTATTTTTCCATCCACAATGTACAAACTTGCATGCATGCTTGACATCTGGTGAAATATAATTAGAAAGATTCACCAGCAGCTCCCAGGAAAGTACAGAAGATGAAGATATTCATGGCTTCTCAATGTGTCGGTAGTGGGCACTAGGATGAAGTCTTCTTCCACAGCTATTTATACCTCCAGTTTTTGTTTCAACAGTCAGGACCACAGTGCCATAAAAAAGGTGATTTCATTGAAAGCCATAAAACTAAATTTAGAATACTGTTCTGTGATTGATGGACGTTGGTTCAGCACCCAGTTCCAACATCACCATTAGTTCCCAGTGTTCTCTAAACATTATGGGAATGGAAGTAAGAACGCCTGCTGGTGGGAATGTGTTTGTACACAAGGAAAGCATACTAGAGAAAGGTCAAGGGACAGAGCTCAAGGTTTCCAGAATTCTAAACAAATCCACATGTTCTCTTAAGAACAGTTCTCTGAGGTGTGTGCTTTGTTTACAGGCATAGACTTGAGCCCTGCACATCCTGTGTTTAATTAATGTTGTGTTTTCCACAATAATATACTTTATCTCTAGGGTGGTCTGAGCTTTCACAATCTTATTAACTTCCTGTTGTTAGTAACCACTTGTTTCCTATGGATAGGGAATTTTTATAACTTTCAATTATGTTAGAAAATAAAAACTAAAAGAATGAAAATAACTTCATCTACCAATACTGTACTAGTTAATTTTGTTATAACCGTGACTGCCTATCATAAAGGAGCTGAAGGGAAAAGGCTTCATTTTGGGTCCTGGAAGAAGGGCATAGTTCATCATGCTGCAGAAGCAGGTCAGTAGTTTCTGGCTCTTGGTTTAGGACCCTGTGGTTCTTGCTCACATCTGGGCAGGTGAAGCTGACCTGTTTCATACCCTTCCTAGTCTTTCTTCCAGACATCCACATTCTCTACCTATACTCCGTAACCTATGTTTTTTCATGCCTCCCAAGCAGAAACACCATTAGGGATCATGTTGTTCTCTTCCACACATGCACCATATTGCTCAATGGTACACATACCTATGTGTGTGGGCATGCACACACACACACACACACACACACACACACACACACACCATTTGTATGCAAACCCTCAAGAGCACATGGACACACAGAAAATATGTGCATAAATGAAACAAGAAGGCTGAAAAGATCCTGAAAATGACATCTGCAGTTGACTGACTTCTGTTATCTTCACGCATGTGCAAACTTGTGCACCTACATGAACACATGCTCACAAACACTTTTTCCTCAAGGGTCTGCTAGTCTTCTGGATGAAATGTGATCCAATTTAAATGTGAATTGATTCAGGCATTTTTAATAGAGTAGTATGTGTAAAGCTAACTACTAGAGCATTTGTGTCCGTTGAAATGTTACCATCGTTTTGACCCAATACCTGAACAAAGCAGTATAAGCTCATAGTTTTAGTCTGTAATTCACTGCGGTGGAGAAGGCACTGTGGAAGAGCATGAGATTGGTTGTCATGTCGCATCCATAGTCCGTAGCACAAAGACGGAAACACATACGCAGCTGGCTCTGTCCTTTTTATACAGTCTAACACTGACAGCTCATGTTTAAGGTGGATCTTCCCTCTTAAGTTATTTAATATTAGAAAATATATTTTGACATTCACAGAGACTTATTTTAAAGTTGATGCAAGATACTGGCAAACTGACGATCAATATAAACCATTAGAAAGTGAGAGTGAAGTAGTATTTTCACTAAACATTTTTAATATTTAAAATCACCATTTGTCAGAAGAAGAAATAATTGCTTGGATGTTGAGTAAATTTAAGTTTTCTAGAAATAAAGTGTCTTGTTTCATGGTACTTAAGCAACTTTAATAATTTATATTGATCACAAGTACATTTTGGTGTATATGGCTTTTTAGTGTGAGAATTAACTTCTAGACCGTGTAAAACACAGTTAATGTGAGATCACTATTTCCTATCTCCTGTATTTTATGTGAGAACATAGGTGTTTATATAAATAGTTAAGCATTTAAGTATAGATAGTAGTTCCTTGAGTTTTCTTATAAAGAATTATGAGCATGAAGTTCACATTTTTGTGTTGTCTTTGAGTTTCTATCTACATGACATGCATTCACTTTTTAACCATATTCAGCGTTGCTTGAAAGAGTTGGTCAGAATGCAGTTATCCTGAATCAAACGACTTTTCTGTTGAAGTAGCTCCACTGAAGTATCTTATCCACCGGTATTATTGGACTTGGGGGTCACACTTGTGCCAGGTCTAGATACCCATGCTCAGTTCACCAATTTAAAGACCAACGTGAAAAGTGGAAAGCTTTAAAAGGAAATTTAAATTTAAAATTTAATTTAAATATGGCCAGGCCACATTTGGAATAAGGGACAATAAGATCCTTATTAATCTGAAGTTCAACTTCAGGTTTCTGAATTGAGATTCAAGTTTCAATAGAGGACCAAGATTGTGCATATCAAAGCAGCTCCAGTCAATGACAACCCTGCCCACCATTGATCCATCATTGTCTGGGCTTCAGTCTCCTCTTCTAAGGTGCTCTGATAAATTGTGAGAACTGTGTGATATTTCTTTTGGTAAGAGAGATTCTACCAGGGCTGGCACCTTTTCCTTCTCCCAGTATGAGATTCCTGGGCAAGATCTCCTTGCTTTGGGGTCCATTGTTTAGTACTGATACATTGATAGGCACAAGTATTTCTATAAAAATGTCTTCATTTCTGTCATGACACTTAGAACCTTGCAACCCCTCTGCTTTTCTGCCCTTACCTAAGCAATTAGATGAAGAAGACTCCATCTTGATCATTGATATGTTAATTGCCAAAACATTTTTTGGTTCAAAATCCAGACAATCTGATGAACTCTGGCAGTAGATTTCCTTAGATACCACCTAGAAGGGATTAAATATTACCTTGCTCCTGTCAGAAAAATTTAAGGTATCATGACCCCTGATAACAAATTTCTTGGTGAGTGTAATAACTATGCCTCCCTGTTCCTTTTTCCCTCCTGATGAAAGTCTCCCCTAGTATACGAGCTGGCCAATGCATCTGCTCATGAGCCTTATTTGAAATAGCTTGATTCCTTCCTACCCACACTACTTAATAAAATTTGGTGTTTTTGTTGTTGACACTCCTTTGAACCCTTTAACCACCAATGAGTCAATCAATATTGCCCTTCAGGTGACACAGTCCTTTTAGCTTCTACCTAGATGAGGGATTGTCAATTCCTGGGGGCTGTGTGTTGCCTCTGTGATTTCTATTCATCTGGAAACTTCTTTTTTCTCGTACATATTGCTTTGATTGCCTGTCAAAGTGGTTGAAAAAAACATGTCATTTCATTTCAGATGGCCTGGCCAAGTGCAACATGGGAACGTCACATGAAGGTTCAATATTGAAAATATTTATATTTACCATTTGGATCTTGCTTGTGTCATTTTTGGATACCCATGTGAGATAAACAACCTTATCGTTTTTGAGTGTCTGAGAATTCTTGAAATTGTTCTTACCACTTTTGGGTGCTGTTGTTATTTACTGTAAGTCACCAGACCCAAAATTGAATCAGGTTTCTTTACTTGGAGAGTATTCATTTATTTGTTCAGCCTTTTTCTTATCCTTAATTATATTTCTAGAGTTCTCAATTTCAACATCATTTGTTTTGCTTGTATATGAAATGTCACGGGCAGGGTCTTGTGTAAAACCACTTGGTCTCCTGGTGGTATAATTATTGTGAGAAAAGGTGGATATTTGCAGAAAGCATAATTTGAGAAAAATGACAGATTATACTTATGACTTTAACATGCTGAGTCCTTTGCTCTTTGTTTCTATCTTCTATGGAGTGAGCAATGACCATCACATCGTTTTGCCTCCTTGGTCTTGGTACTGTCCAGGGCATCAAGACAAGCACTGATGAGCTGAATTCCATGCTGAGTGAGCCATTAGAAATCTTCTTCTTTTTGACTTGCTCTTCTAGGAATTTTTTTCACACATAAGAAAGTTTTAACAATGAAAATCTGTACCAAAGAGGTGTGTTCATTATCGTGATTAACCTTCCTTTGTGCTTATTTTATCTTTGCAGGAAGAAATTGGAAAACTTCAAGAGGATAGCAATTCAAACCACAGAATGTTATAAACATAGGTCAATAGACAAATATTTGGGGAATTCAGAAGTACTTATTGTTGATAGGAATACGGATAGTGAAGGCTGGGTCTATAAAGTGTAATCAACACTCTATCTGTAAATCAAATAGGAGCCATTCATGTTCTCTTCTTCAAAGAACACCTGTACATGCATGTATGCCCTGACACCTTGTGGCTGGCTGAGTCGAAAGCTTATAGAGTAATCTATCTGTATATAAAATTTTAAGAGAGTCCGGTATTTAATCCATAGTATGGACAATACACCTATTTTTTTTGCCAAGTTTACAGATGAAGATAAAAGAGAAAATCAGAGTAGAAATTATTGGAGGTTGGCAGTCTGGTTAGAATATCCTTGAATATTTGGATTAAGGAAGTCCTGTTTTCTGAAAATGTTCCGCTTAACAAACAGAAGCCATGTGCTTTATACCTGGATAACTAGATAAAATGTCCATGGTATATATTGGGAGTTGACCATATGTCCCCCATCAGAAGTTCAAAAACAGGAAGTGATAAACTTACCTGAATGACCCTTGGATAAATAATGCATTTAAGCATATGGCTTAAATACAGCAACCTATAGACTTGTTTCCTTAAGTGTGATTTTATCATATTTAGCTACACAGATTCTTAGAAGTTGCAAAAGCAATCCATTGTGCTTAGACATAGCTTGTTGTTGGCAAACTTTTATTCAATTGATGATGGTTTTGCAAGCATGCAGAATGCAACTGGTCAATGCATGCCGTGGATGCTTCCACCAGATTTCAAAGGAAAACCTGAAAGTCTAGATAAGTGCATAATATCTGTAGGGACCCCCTAATAGTGTGCCTTGTCCACCTGTGGTGGGGAATCTTATAACATAATAGAAATATGAAGCACTGGAAATGCCAGCAATGCATAGAGAGGAAAGTTGAAGACTGTGAGTATACCCTGACCAAGGGAGATTCACGTAGGGTAGATATGGCACGACTGTGGGTTCCACTTGTTCGTATTAAGGTACCATATTCCCTGGAAACTTGACTTGGTGCTGCAAGATTTAATATTTTCCAAGTTAACTATTGTTCATACTTTGCTAAACACAATTGTTCCTCTAGGCCTTGTGGATTCAAATACTTTCTTACCATTTTAGAACTTTGTCTGAATTTCTGTTTATTTTATTTGGTCTTTTGCTCTAGAGACTTCTCCAGTATATAACTTTTTTCTATTTGTCTGTTTGACACTTTCTGTTGATCACTGCAACCATGAGGATAATTGGTTACTATTTTTAGGATAAAGGGAACAAGCTTCTGCTCACTTATGAATCAGGAACTCAAGAAAGAAAGATGAGTATTAGGGATAACTGGTGTTTAGTACCTCTCCTGGATACATGCTAGATAATTATGTTGTCTTGACTTCTAAGAACTTAGGATAGTGAGGAAAAATTTATTAATGATGGCTTGGCTTTATGTTTCACTCAATAGAGTATACTTTGTTGCTTGCATTATATTTAACCTGCACATTCAACTGTAGGATGTTGATTAGAGAAAAAGATTATATATTTGCATATATTAAAATTACAAGCATTAGGCTATTATCCTAAAGGTATATTCTTTTTGTTATACATATTCTGATATATGTTCAATATAGAAGTATACACATATTTGTACATTTTTATGGCTGGCTATATCTAAAGTTTGTGTTAAAGCATGCTCTTCCTAAAATTACTGAAACCTGCATCTTCTGACACTAGATTATTTAATATGTTTTTTTACATACCCACTAGAGAAATATATCACTAAAAATTCAATTAGCCTAAAAGGTCTTATTAACTAGATAAGTCACTGAAATCTAAGTTTCTGACATACCACTGACCATTTGTGGATGAAATTTCCATTTGTAAAAACATTTCTCTATTTTTTATTTATTAAAAGTCTTTTTTCAGGCAATATATTCTGGCCACAGTTTCCCCTCCCAAACTTCTCCTAGATCCTCCCCAACTCTCTACCACCCAACTCTTAAAAAAAACAGCCAAACAAACCAGATTGTTATAATGAAGAAAAAAAAAGAAACACACACACACACATACACCACCTCAAAAACATAAAATTAGAAACAATAATATACAAGCAAACATAATATACCAGGAAGGCAAAAACACGCCACAATAAAACATGAGACAAAAAGTCTGCAAAAATACCTTGTGTTCTATTTGTGTTTTTCATCTACTGCTTGGCATGGAACCCACTCTTGTGTGGTTTATACCCAGTGAGACTCTGTTGGAGAAACTAATTTTGTCTTCAAAAGCAAATGCCATTTGGAAATAGCTTCTTGATTAGGGATGGGAGCTCTGGCCCACTCCTCCTCTCAGAACAGGGACCTTGTCTGGCTTGTTTCTCTGCAGAGCATCTGAATCTTAACAAAGATTTTACAATATTGCCAAAGACATTAACTATATTTATATAGCATGCCTCACCTCTCAGGATGTTGAGCTAGCTTCCTCCATATTTTCAGAATCCGCACTGAATAAGTCTAATTCCTTATTTCAAGGGTTCTCCACAATTTCGATATCCTTGAGCATCAGGTGCTAGCTAGGTCAGGCAACGTTACTTTTTTTGTAACCAGAACCTCAGGTCCACTGCTCAGTACTTGACAGAGCCACTGGGAGGCCAGAACTGCTTAGAGGAGTTGGTTGGTTTCCACTTTTGTCCAGAGCTAGGTAGAGGAAAGTTTCCAGGTTCTCTCTGCATCACTGGCAGCTGTGCTACTATTACAGAAAGGAGGAAACAAAACCAGTGAGCAAGCATGGGTAGATTTAGCTCTGAAATAATTTAGAGCTATGAAGTTACTCTTTCCTTAGAAGAGGGTCCCATCCTGTTAATTCCTCCTATGGCACCAGCTTGGGCTATTCTCACCCCCAGGGCAGGATTCCCTAAGAGACTTCACTTGTACTGTTTACTATTCTATCTTTGTATTTTCTCAGATTTTCTACATAGCTCCATGTTGTCCTGGATCTTACTGACTCAAGAGCAAGAGGTTTATTTACAACAAATGTATTTCAGAGATTCTCCTCTGACTCTTCCCCTCGAATTTTTGTGTTACATTGCAGTGTGTTTTGGTGGATATGTGATATTTTCTCTGATTACATTAAACACAAATGTAGCTTCCACAGTTATCTACGTCTGTATCCATTTAGTTTTTTTCTTTCACTATTTGAGTCGATCAGCATCCAGCTGTATTTATTTATTTTGTCATTTGCCAGTCAGGATGTGTGTACCAGAGGGCAGGGCTTTCTCTGTTTCTTTTTCCCTGTTATCTTTTGTGTGTTTATCAGAAAGAAGAATATTATCAGCTTTTGATAAGCGTTTGATGAATAAGTGAATGAATGTATTATTTAGGGACTAATAATGAGAGAAATAAGTCTGTATACTTGTAAAACAAGCACAGTAGTCCATAGTCCATTGGTTCAGTTGATGAATATGAAAAACTAAGATGCAAGTGGCCAGCCATCTTTGTTTACTTAAATAGATTAAGATAGAATGGAAAAAAAGAAAAGATTTTTTTTGAAATGTAAGAATAATACCCAGTAGAGTAATGATGTATGATTCTTAGTGACTCAGTTACTTAAATCTGAAATATGAGAGACAACACCCATAATCATTTTTAGGGTACTGAATAAAATAAATGACATGAGACCTTAAATGAAGAAAAACATTAGAGTTCTTTCTAGTTATTCATTCACTACCAAAATGTCTAGAGGTGATAGACAGCTGTACCTAAGCTGTTGTAAATTAATTTCTCACTTTACATGATTCAATCATAATTTATGATAAAACTTGGTGTAATTATTTGAATGACAGAATAAAGTAAACACAGTGGCCAGACCTCCCCAAAGAGGAAGAAGCATTAACTAAGAGCATTGTATTCTCTCTTTCATTTATCATCCATTTGCATTTATGTTATTTTAGTATTAAGTGTTTCTTTTTGTGATATATGTGTATGTACATATTTATTTATCATCTAACATTTATTTTTGTACATTTTAATTTTTTTAATCTATTGAAAATAGATTTTTTCCCCTCATATAATATATCCTGATTATAGTTTTCCCTCCCTCTACTGGGAGAAGGAACCTCCCAGTTTCTCCCCACTTTCCCTCCCCTCAGGATCCACACCCTTTCTGTCTCTCCTCAGAAAAGAGATAACAACCAAACACGAAAAGATAAAATATAATAAGATGAAGTAAAAACTATCTTATCAAAGTTGAACATGGCAACCCAACAATGCAACCGGGCCCAGACCTTAGTAGGTCCTGAGACCTTAGCACAACTGACTCCATAATGTAAGGGCCATCCAGGCTGTGAGACTCAGCACATTGACAGCACCACCTGCCAAAACTAAAGCAAAAGCCTAATCCCTCCAAATCCATATAATTCTGGGAAAGTCTTAAAATGTACCTTGCTTTTTAGCTTTTGTGGTTGTGCTTCTGCCTAACTGTTCTTGTTAACTGAAGTATGTCAAGCCAGAATACGGTGTTTGTGCTTAAGGCTTGAGGCTGCACTGGGTGATAAATATGTGTCTATTTGCATTCTTCTACATGCAGACTTCACTTTGACCAGCACTGTTTGTTTGTTTGTTTTTCCCACTCAGTGTGTATTTCTGGCTTTTTCATAAAAAATCAGGTGTCTATCGGTATATGGATTTATGCCTGGGACTTCAATTTGGTTCTGTTGATCAACATGTCTGTTTTTATGCCACTTCCATGAGATTTTTATTACTATAGCCTGAAGTGCAGCATGGGATCATGGATGGTGATACCTCACTCAGTTCTTTATCATGTAATATATTATTTTCTCTATCATTGATTATTGAAAGTTTTCTTGGGTATAATAGCCCGAGAATCTGTGGACTCTCAGGGTCTGCAACACATCTATCCAGGATTTTAGAGACTGGGTTTTAGAGACTCCATTGAGATGTTGGGTGTAATTCTAATAGGTTTGCCTTTATATGTTACTTGGTCATTTTCCCTTGAAGCTTTCATAGTCTTTCTTTGTTTTGTACATTTAGTGTTTTGATTATAATATGCCAAGAATACTTTCTTTTCTAGTTCGATCTATTTGGTGTACTGAATGCTGCTTGTACCTTTATAGGCATCTCCTTTAGGTTAGGAAAATTTTTTTCTATGATCTTGTTGAAGATATTCTCTGGACTTTTGAGCTGGGATGATACTGGGGAGAATGGGATCTGGAAGAGAAGAGAGTGTGGATATGCCTTCAGCTTATTGGTTTCCCCAGCAGGAGGGTCCATTTCCTTAGCAGTAGTGCCTGCTGGGTTTGGGGTCTGGGACAAAGCAGTGTGTTACAGGAGGGAGGTTAGGAGGGGAAGATCTGTGGGACTCACAGGAAATGGGAATGGTGGGAGCAGGGAAGACTGCCATAGGTGTACTGCTGTCGAGATGGGATGAGACTGAGATTTGGATCTGGAGGAAGAGGGAGCTAATAATAATATTGTTAGAAAATCAATTTAATCAAACAGGCTTGAAATACAGATATGCTTAGATTTGTTGAAACTGTTCAGTGTAACCAACTTGCCTGAGGCTGTTTCTGCATCTATAGACTTTACATGTGAACTGCAGCCTAATAGTTCAAAAGCTAAAAGAAGCTGCTAGGACATATGGTAAACACTGGACTGAAATACAGCTAATCCAGCTGAGGCCTCAGTAATCAGGAGTCCTGCTTCCAAATCTCACTTCCCTCTCCATCCCCAGCTGCTGCTTCTGCTCACTGCAGGCAGGGTTCCAGGACCTGCTCTGCGGGATGCCCAGTTTGTGAGCAGATCATTGCTCAGACTCTATTGAATTTAAGTTGTTGCTTCTTTTAACACCACTGTGTGAATACTTTCCTTCCCCACTGGACTGTGAAGTTCTCCCATACTATATGGTCATCTTCTCTTTGGACTTAATGGGTCCTGGGTTCCTGTACTGACTACCTGGGAGGTACCTTGAAATCCTCTGGAATATGAGAAGTCTTGCCATTCATCTGGGCCACACTCACTACTGAGGTACAAAGCCTTCACATTTGACTGGTATCATCAACTAGCTATTTATTTACCCAGCAATTTTTGCTTGTTTCTTGGGGATTTGGGCAAGGCTAAATGAAACCTCTTTGGGCCAAAGGCCAATCTCTGGATCTACACATGCACGTGTTTCCTAGCAAGTACTTACATGGGAGGATTCTAAACCAGCCCTGGGTTCCTTCATGTATCCCTGGGTTGGTATGAGACAGAGGCCAAGAAAAGTTGAGGAAGCTTGCAGTGTGCTGCATGTCGCTCCCCCTTTTGTGTTTCTTATAGTATGGGAGGTGGCGTTAGCTGTACCTCACTTCACATCTCCATTGTTTGAGGAGGCCCATCTTTGTCCTCCATCAAGAAGGTGCAAAATTTTCTTGTACTGGTAACTTGAGGGTTTCTGGAGAGAGTGACCCTAAAGAAGAGCAAAAGCTGTACTTCTGGCTTCTAAGACAATGGGCCTTTGCACTGTTTGAAAACGGCTGGACCCCAAATTCACATGCTGTGATCCTATAACTCCATAGATGATGGAGTCGGGGGCTTTTGGTAGGTCACAGGGCCTTTGGTTTTGATCACAGGACATGGAGAAATCAAGAGTCCTGAACATATGTTTTCTCCATGCTGACTGGCTTTTATAAGTGCAGAAATATTCTATGTAGGTTGCTGGAGGTGTCCATTGAGAATCTCTTCCAGCTGTGTTCCTGTGAGCTATAAATGATAACCACTGTGGCAAGATATACCTATGTGTGTAATAGTGGCAAAATGTTGTGGGAGAGACCGTCTTCGTTACTTTGCTATTGCTGTGAAGAGACATCATGACCAAGGAAACTGATAGTGAAAAGAATTATTGGGGGTTTGCGGATTCAGATGGTGAGTCCATGGCCATCATGGCAGGGATCATGGCAATAGACTGGCATGCATGGTGCTGGAGCAGAGTTTGAGAGATCACTTCTTGAGACAACATGCGTGAGTCAGAGAGAAACCTGAAAGCCTACCTCTAGTGACAGACCTCTTCCTTCAATGCCACACCCCCTAAAACTTCCCAAACAGTTTCCCCAACTGGGACATAAATATTCAAACATATGAACTTATGGGCCGATTCTCACTGAAAGCACAGGCAGAGAGACCAAATGTTTTCTGATTGGAATTAAGATCTTATCCACAAGAGGAAAAGTATGCTTCATACTGTAAATCAGTAGTGTGTGGCCTAGGTCGCACTTGAGATCAAATTGTTGTCTAGATAAGACCTGAAGATATACATTTTCTTCTCAAACTTGTTTTGTGTATCCAAAGTATCTGTGGTAAGGCAATGCTATGTTCTTTCTCATAGCCAGACCAGATAATTACAGAAATCACTGTAGGGGCTTCTTCTTCACACACTTCTAACAGAGATCTGTGCATTGGTGTTTGTAGGGGAGAGTTGGTGAAGAGCTAAGAGTGGGGTGCAGTCTCTGGCAGGGCTGAAAAACAATAGTAACAGCTCTGGAAACAGATATTTATGACCTCAGGGTAATATGTTTATTTCATGAAAACTGATTTCATTTATTTGTTAGGGGGTGCTATATTTGAACTAGCACACCATTTAGGTTGGAGTTCGAGACGTAGCCGAGAGACAGATAGACCAGATTATCTCCAAACACTGTTTTTGCCATAGATGTAAATTCCCAGTTAAAAACAAGATGTTTCACAGGGTCCCTTAGATATGTCTTGTGGTTATCTGGCTTGGTGTCTTGTGGAGTTCCTTTAGACTGGAGTTGGGGGTGGGGATTGACCCTTTTGCTTGCCCTTGAGATCATTTGCCTCCTGCTGGTTGCCTAGTCCACCCTAGATGCAGGGATTAGTGCCCAGCCTTGTTATGTCCTGGAAGGATTGCTCTTATCTGGGGAGAGGTAGGGGGTAGATCTTGGGGAGAAGGAGGATAGGGGAGCTGGGAGGAACAGAAGCAGGGAAGGAAGGAGGGGTTGGATGTATTATGCAAGAAAAGATAACAAACAAACAAACAAATAAATAAATACCAAGATATTTAGGTTGAGGACACCATGTGTGGGTTAAGTCTTGGAAAATTGTAGTGTAGTAATTTTGAATTGTCTGATAACAAGGAAGAATAGCATTCTGTCCCAGAACTGGAATAGTGGCACCATGGGCTTCATCCAATATGAACCATTTCAATGACTTTTAACTATTTCCTTTATCTCTGTGTTTCTGTATTATAATATATTATAAATAATTAATAATAGATCTATCTCACTGGGACATAATAAAATGTACATAATGGCTTAAAATTCAATTGAGGTTTATTAGTTATTACAAATGATATTTGAGTGAGAAACAATCTCTCCAATTTTCTTTATAAAATAGTACAAATCTGTAAATTTCCTTATTTAGCAGCAAATTTCACGAGAAACTTTATCGTTTTCAAGCAAGGATCATATACTGAAAGACAAGGTAAAAACAAAATATTTTTATTATGATACTGACTTTGGGCACAGAAGGAAGCCGACTACAGAGAGATGGCTTATGAAGAGATAAAGGTGTTTAGTTGGCAGCGATAGTCTGCTGAATCCAGTTCACAT
Organism: Cricetomys ansorgei; assembly: GCA_026225945.1. Lineage (NCBI taxonomy): Eukaryota > Metazoa > Chordata > Mammalia > Rodentia > Nesomyidae > Cricetomys > Cricetomys ansorgei. Next base: position 68,360 of record JAMJFZ010001454.1, read on the forward strand.
AGTTGCAGACCTTGGTGTAGACACCAGGTTTCCCTCTCTGAGCACAGCCAGAACCCCAGGAAATGATACCCTGGAGCTGTTCCATTGCAGACCACAGGACCACCAGAGTCACCTTGAATAACCAAGAAAAGGTAGTGAGAACTCTCACATACATCTAAACTATGTTATCTTGAGCCATTTTCGTAGGTTCCCCATAAAATAATGTCTCTACACCTGGAAACTCAACTTTCAGTGTCCTTAGTATGCTGGTATTCATTTCTTATAGACCTACCTCTTTCCTTTGTCAGCCTATTGACCAATGACAGTATGAGAACTGGGGAGACTGAATGGTTTCTCAAAAGCTCTGCTCTTTTGTCACAGGTAAATTTTACAATAAAGCTTCTGAGGTACTTGGTCAGATGGAATGTTTCTAGTAATTTCTATACATCTTTTTATATTTAGTCCTAATCATCAATATCATAGAGATAATTTATCGTTTATTCCAAACCTAATCTTCATTTCTCACCAAAAGTCTCAAAGATAGTGTTAATATTCTTTTTACTCCAGAAAAACAGAATACAAGAGAAGAGGGGGGAATGAGTAAAAAGGGGAATAACCATAAATAAGCTCACCTGGCATGAGTCCTTGCCTCCCTCTAGGAAGCCCAGGCAGAACATGTTGGAGGTAATCTTGCCTGGATAGGAACTTTTGCAAGAGCTGTCAAAGATGACAGGGGCATCAAGACACTGAAGAAGTGAAGGGCAGTTGGCTGTTGAGCATGAAAATTGTCCAGTGTTCTTGGAAACATCTTTCCCAACCTTCTGCCTCTTTCTTGATACTCTGCCTTTCAATCCCCCGATGACTTAAAACTCGGAAGAACACATTTTAAGAAAGTTTGCTAAGTAATTTTATTCAATTCACAACAGCAATTTAAAAAAAAAAATCTAATACAAGCATTGGCGTTCTCAGTTCTCAACATGTCTGCACTTAAAGGAACATCAAATTCTTTAGTAGATAAGTCTACTTATCTCCTCCATTTCAGTTAAATCCTTTATTCTTTAACAGTATATTTTTGTTGTGTCTACTGTATGGTCTCAGCACAGGTATCTTCTTTGCTCTAATTCGTGCATTTTTAAACTGTCTGTATCTAAATCTATCCTAAGAGACCTTTGCCTTGAATGAGAATTTGGACCACCTTGCCCCCAACATGTCTTTCATCTCTAGTCTTATCACACTTGGTAATCAAGTCCCAGTGATACTTACTGCCACTGCTCAGGGTGTTGCCCCAGCTAGACACAAGGCACTTAGTACCAGATGATGGACAGGACCTTGGCAGAGAGACAGTGGATACTCAAGAGTTGAGGGTGGCCGGTGAATTCAGCTTAATCAACATGATGTCGTTATTGTAGGTGTTTTTGTTATAGTTGGGTGGCGATGATTTTAGCAGCCTCAATGAATTGCTC